>JABSTT010004061.1:0-25460 GCA_013339685.2 Hyalomma asiaticum | reverse complement strand
CTATAATACGTTTCTTAAGTATGCTCACATCCTTGCTAAGACGTCCTTCTGCCGACTCACTGACTTTTATCGAGTATTGATTTTAACTGCTATCCACGTACGGTGAGAAGATAATGATTAAAGTTGGCTTATCGAGGCACCGCCAATTGATAATGGGCATAACGTTTTGGACGAACACGAATGGATAATTAGTGCAACGGATAGTTGTAGTTGAATTTCTATGCTGCCTGCTAATTAGAGCCGTATATAATTACGCTTTTTCCTGCTTTCATGATTTCTGTGATTTAAATCCTAACCATGGTATAATTATGGGGGACACCGTAGTGTAAGTGTTTAGAAATTACGATGACCAGGGGTTCTTCAACGTGCACTGATATCGCAACGTGCACGGACCACAGAATTTTCCCTCCATCGAAATACCGCCACTGCGGTCGCGATTAGGTCCCGTAACATTCGTATTTTAAGGATTAACTACCGAGGTGAAAGCCGCCATCGTATTTCCCGGGTGTCCGTCCTACGTTCGGCGGTTGACGGACGATCGCGGACGCTCTGACAAAGCAAATGCTGCAAGACTGAAATTTTGCGAAGCGTCCATTCTCAGCTGCAAGGTTTCATTCATGCTACCAAATGGTTTTTGACAAATATGTTTAACACGCGTACAGTAGAATCCACACAACCGAGTAACGCGCCTTAAAGCTCACTAACCTCGTTGCAGGACAAGTCGGGGTAGCCTTGCCCGGTGGCCGACTGCGCCCAGAAGTCTACGGGAGCTGCTGGCCAATAAGGAGATGCCGCCCATTGCATCTCGATCGGCAAGGGCCCAGCGTAGATTTCCCGCTTCCCCTGCAGTGGCTGCGCCATTCGGGCCGGTGCGAGTTCTTTTCAGGTTGGTGGAAACAAGAGACAGAACTGGCTGCTTCTTCTACGTCTTCGTCTTTGGAGACAAATGGAGCCGTCGGCTCGAGAGCTTTGATGATCATGATCATTATGGACCTGTTTTATGGCGTCCACTCACTGAGGGGCATGGGCCTAGTATCAGCCGGCTTTCTTGGTGATGTCTCGTTGTTTGGGAGCGTGCACTCGCTATATGTCGACAAGGCAAGGCTGGCGCATGCAAAGATAATTGCCATAAAATTTAGGTTACAGTTGCCAATCAACAAGGCATAATAAGAGACACCTGGGTGAATCCTGATATGAAACAAGGGGTACCCCATGTCCCGTTTTTCTTGAAGAAAAGTTTTTGAGGCCCAGGTTTTCCTGTGAAATGAGTGATTTGTAACATTGTTTCTAGGAAAACTATTGCGAATTTTAGCATACAGGGACACCATTTCACAAATTTTGCTGCTTATGAATTGCGAGTTATCTTAGCCGAAAGGTTAGGACAGCTTGCACAAGTGCTACAGGGCTACTGATGATGATGATCTTCCTTCACATTTGGCATCTATCTACTTGGGGGAATTAGCCAAGACTCAGGCGGATTTGTCGGTAATTTAGAAAGTTATACTACCTCAAAGGTTTATTCGTCCTTGGATGTGAATTTGAATATTATGAAGGTAATCTACCGAATGTGCGTAGATCATGCGCGCCTCTTTTGTTTCATTCCCAGACACGTGATTGTAGTGGGCTGAAGGTATAAGCGCAAAAGAAGCATGTGTAAACGTGCATTGTTTCATCTAGTTAATCTTAGCGCGGCTCAACCTGATTGGCGCGCGACAATGCATGGGGGAAAGTGTGACGTCACACCAGGTGTGGCGGCGGCTACGGCGGGAATATGCTCGTGAGCGCACATGTCAAGAGCATGTCATGCACCGTTAGCTGCCTCTACAAGCATAGAAAACATTTTTTTTTCAATCATGCCACGCACGGAGCCGACAGTGGCTAATAAAATTCAGCGTTAACATCATCAGGGCCAGGTTATTTGTGCTGTTTGTGATTATTCACCTTGAATGTAATTTCTTCGATAGATCATAGCTTCCAACAATGATTTTCTTTCTTCATTTATTAACCTAGGCAATTATTGTGTGAGTTTCCAAACGGAATCGCCTCGGAGAGGCGCTGCCGGTGTTTCGGAATGCGAAGCTTTGTGGTCCTCTGATGCATTCAAATTTGACCGCATATCAGGAATTAATATTTTGGGTCTTTGAATCTCATTGATTTCCTGATAAAGTGCATTCCTTCTTTCATCATGGAAACCCCGCTTCGAAGGCTGCTCACACAAGAAATTTTTCTCGCGATATTGCAGAAGTGCCTCCCTACAATCTTCCGTGTCTAACATTTCCAAGCTAGGTTTACCTGAGCGTATTGGTTCTGTGCTTGATCCAGGGTACTCAGACTCGAGACGATGCAGCTTGAGAGGCTCGTCTAAGTACTCTGTTTCTTTTCTTCCATTTCCCTTCGAAAGCTAAGCAAGAAGTTTCCTTATCGCAAGCAGATAAACTCTTGCGTGTACATATCCCAATTAGCAAAAAATACCGTAGCTTTTGTGAGCGAATGAACGATGTAGAGTGCGGTAACTCTTTGGAAATTACCGGTCGTCTGGCGTTTTAACACGCGTAAATAAATGTGTGCGCCTCATGGATAAAAGACTTTCTTCTTTAAAACGCACTAAGATAATCTTCTAATCAATACGTGGCACAGAACTAAGGTGTTCTTTGTTCCCTAGAACATTAATTGCAGATAGTGCAAGAAACCCGAAGCTGTTGATCATTGTTACATAGCAAGCCGTGATTCAGTCTTTATTTGCGATGTTCTGTAGCGCATAATAAAAAAATACTTTATTATTACCCAACAAATATCACACACATTCACGTGACAAAAGGCACTACCTTACTGTATGATCTAGCCTTTGTCATTGGCCTGTACTGTCCCTGGAGAAGAAGAATGATAGATCGGCATTTTTAATCACCGTGAAAAACAAGAAATCTCTTCCAAGAATAAAAAGTTCCCATTTGGAGCAGGTACGAGCGCTCTCGTGACAGTCTTGACTGGTTTCACATTTTTGATATGTGTTTTAATTTGCCATATTACTAGTTTTTCGAATGCTTGAGTATACAAGGTTTTTTTCTCTTCCTTATAATAAAGCGGAAAAAAAGGAGCCGGCACTGGCTCAATGCTTACAACGAGGATTTGTAACCGGGTGGGTGGTAGGTTCTACGTTCCAGCCCGACGACAAACTGGGAGCGTGTTTAACCTGGGCTAACCAGGAACGTAGACAGCACGTCAGGAACCAAATGGTAGCTCCCGGTATGACGTAACATCGGCACTCATGTCAGTGCAACGCACACATCATCCTTTGCGGAGGTGAAATGCACGCTACGGTGCGCTGACGCGCCCATCATTACCGTCGTCGCAGCGTATTAGCAAAATAAGCATGCTCGTTTTTTCTTCATCGTGGGCGTGTGCCCATTCAATCAGGCATCGCTATGTTTGGCTGCTCATCGCAAGGGGTGCGAATGTTATCCCATTCTTAATAACACTAGTTTCTTATTCTGTCATCAGAATTGCTCCATCAGGGAAGTTGTAGAGGCGTTTCACATAAAAAAGTGCTGGGAGGATTGCGTTAGAGAAACTTCCTTTAATCTCTTAGAAAAAGAGATCAGGTCTTTGAAGGCCACCTAGGGTGCAATCTGCCAAAGCTTTGTTGAGCATATCTACCATTGTTTGACGTGATACGGACATTTTGTGTCATGTGTTGTCGTGAACAAAATATAAACAAACTTTTTATTGGGAACATCAATGCGCGATAACTCGCGAACCCGGTTAATCCCAGGACGGGACCGCCACGTCTCGCCTGCAGACCCGGTCATGGGCGCGCTGGGCAGCCAGCATTTGGTCCTCAATGACGGGACTTCGCAGGAGCACGTCCCAGTCTCCCTTGGTGAACTTCGGGCACAATTACCCCCGTTCCCAGAGCATATGAGGCAAAGTAGCAGTCTCTCCACAGGCCACGCAAGACTAATTAGGGTAAATATCGGGGTAGACGCTGTTAAGGGACACAGGATTTCGGTAGGAGTTAGTTTGCAAGAGTCTAAGCGTGACTGCTTGCGGCCTGCTTAGCTTGGAATGAAGCGGCGGGAAGACCCTTCTCTCCAAGAAAAAAGAATTGAGTAATTTCACTCTGTGTGTCTGGAGTGTCTCTGCGTCCGGGGGAGTCGCCCGATCCGAGGGCAGCGCGGTCGGTAAGGCCAGGCGCAGCCTCATGGCCGGACTCATTGAGGTTCAGACGAACCCCCTCGATCTCCCCGGTATGGGCAGGAAACCAATGTATTGCATGTGTGCAGCTGTCGTCGTGTTCGCTTTCGAATCGCTATACACCATGTCTCTCCGACCGTCTTGCATGGCGAGCGCTATAGCCACTTGCTCGGCCACTTCCGGATCCGTCGTCCGAACCGAGGCACAGTTGACAAGTTTGCCCAGCGTGTCTACTACGGAAAGCGCAAAAGCCTTGTCGTCGCGATATGAGGCGTCGTCCACGAAAGTTTCTTCGACTTTGTCGCTCTGGATTTGCTTTAGTATCCCCGACACTCTTGCCTTGCGACGACCGGCGTTGTGCACGAGGTGGACGTTGCGAGGCAACGGGGCGACAATGAGCTCCTCCCTTATTTCCCTAGGGAGTTCAGTTTTGCTTTCCTTTACATATATGCTGTCTTGTTCATTAAAGTTACAGATGTTAATCAGTCCTCGTGTCGTTTTTCGTCTTCGGCGCCCTCGTGTGTGCACGCTGTTACAAAGATGAAGTATTTCCGACTCGCCCAAATGGTGACCTTGCTCCATCCTACACTCGCGCACGAATAAAGGTAAAGGGTTCAGGTTGAAGACACGGTAATAGTAATTTATAGGATGTTACGTTCCAAAGTCACGACATGAGTGCGAAAGACACCGTAGGGGATAGCTCCGGAGATTTTGATCACCACATGCCATGACATCCCACATGAAACGGGATTCGGCATTTTGCCTCCATCTTAATGCAGCCGCCGTGGCCGGGATTCGATCCCGCGACCTTCGAATCAGCAGCTGAGTGCCATAGTAGGCCACCATCGCGAACCTTAAAGAGGCGGTAGCCTCAACTGCTTTTCCAATGTGTTTTGTGTACTCTGAGAGGCTGCGAGTTGCTTCATAAACTGTTGTGGCGAAGAAGCGATAGCTGTAACGGCGGCCGACGCAGGCCGTGCCATCGTCGCTACTTCATTTAGCTGCAGTGAACAAGGTCCGCGGCAGAACGGAGCGGCGGCCTGCAGCGCCGAGTTGTTGTTGTTGTGGCCTCTATAGTTGGCACATACCCACGAGGGGGATTGGCCGCACTATAAGTAAGGATGTAAAGAGCCGGAAAATTAAAAGTCAAAGGCCAAAATCTTAGAAAAAATAAAAAGTAAGGAAGAAGCTCTTATTACAATTATTAATTAGAATTTATTAAATGAAACATTGGGAAGGAAACCCTGTGGTCGACAGCACTAGCAGCGTAATCGTCCTGAGGCTTCAATAAATTTATGTAATGCTGACAAAACAGCATGACGGCTTGTACCATCCTGAGAGGCACCAAAAGATAAAAGATGTGGTTTTGTTAAAGGTAAACGCAGTTTAAGGAATATTGAATTTAGATACATTCGGCGTAGTTAAGAGAATCGCCGGCAAGACAGAAGGAAGTGATCAATCGTTTCTGGCTCATTGCATACCAAACGGAGGTTAGTTAAGTAGAAACCAGATTTATAAAGATAGATATTTAGACTAGGCGCTCTACATCTGAGACTCGCTATAGTCACTTCGCACTGACGTGAAAGGCTTTTGTCCGTATTCCATGCGAACTGAAGGTGGCGATAATCGTCCAAATCTAGAAGAGATGCCTCAGTACATGTCAGTAGAAGAAAGCGTTTAAACCTCTCGGCTGTGATAAACAAAAAATTCGGCTCCACATTTAACACTGGGCCGTCTAAAGATGACGTTTCCAGAAAGTCAGCTGATTCATTTAGAAAAATGCCAGTGTGGCCAGGGACCCAGACCAAGCGGACCTCTGATATGTAAGACGGTACAAGCGTCGGGAAAATATTCAGTAAGGGTGACCGCTTTGGAGATGTTGCGTGCGAACAGACAGACAAAGCATCTGTGATAATGATTACTTTTGTCTGGCACGGGCTCAATTTTCTGATCGTCAAATCAATAGCCAGAAATTCTGCTAGGAATACAGCGGTAAAATCAGGCAGTCGGAGCGCAAACGACCAATTCAACTGGGAGTAAAAGATACCAACTGCAGCCTTCTCCACTCTTTGAGTCGCATCCGTAGCGATTAAAAATGCTCAAAAAACTGGGCTAGATGATCCTGAAGGCATCCTTCAAGAATGCGTAAAGGAAGAAGCTTAGCATCTTCAGGGAAAATGTGGTCAAAATATAGATTATCCCTCAAGGACGAGTGTGGCCTTAGGTGAGTAAGGTTCTGCAGAGAAACTTGAATGTCAGATTTCATATATTGGACAAAAACGACCTGAGGCCATTGATAGGGTCGCCATCGGTTCCTAAAAAAGGAATCACGAGAAGTAATGAAGATTGCCTGCGAACGGGAATGTGGCGTATTGTAGAGCTTTAGAAATGTTTGTACTCTCAGTTGTTTAAACCTTGATTGCAGGGGTATCACACGAGCTTCTACATATAGCACGTTATTGGCTGCACATTTTCGTAGACCGAGACAAAGACGTAGGGCTTGCCTTTCTAACAAAAAGTAGAGGTTGTAGCTTATAGGCCGCACAGCCGGAAAACAGGACGCAACCGAATTCCAAAATAGGGCGTACGTACAGTTTGTATATGATCAGCAACGTTGACCTTCGCATCCCGGTGCTTTTGCTACTGAAACGTTTCAACAGGCCCATGGCCCGCTCTCCTTTGCATCTGTTTACTTCAATTTGCTGTTGCCAGCTTAGATTCTCTTCATATATAATACCTAGGTATCTCAATGACGATACTTGCGGAATCTGCTCATTGCCATAGTGAAGAGAAAGGAATACATTATCTGTTTGTGGGAACACCAGTAAAGCGCACTTACTAAGCTTAAGCGTGAAAAAGAGACCATTAAGCCACACTTGAAGCTCAGACAAATAAGACTGCAAAATTTTGTATAATTCGTGAACATCATGGGACGATGAGAAAAATGCAATATCATCGGCGTACACATATAGCTGAACGTTCTGATGAAGCGGCACAGAAGATAATAAAATATTAAAAAACAGAGGGAACAAAACTGATCCCTGCGGCACGCCCCTTGTTTGTTTAAATAAAGAAGATGTAGCTCCTTCCTGGAAACAAAAAACTGCCTTTCAGAAAGAAATTCCTGAACCCAAGATGCAATATAGTTTGGAACATTGCATTCGACTAATCTAGAAATTAAAAGTCCATGTTCGACAGAGTTATAGGCTTTTGCTATGTCCAATGTGAATAATGCTGATATCTCTCGCGATAGTCTTGTAAGCCGCATTCGGCTTTAAAGGTCCACATGAGCCGACCATATAGAGCAACCCTGCCTAAATCCTATTTGTCTCGAAGAAAGGACGTCCTCACGAGAAATAAACTCACTGAGTCGAGCGTATAAACTTTTTCAATTACCTTTACTATATGAGAAGTAAGTGAGATTGGCCGAATATTATCTAGATCGTATCCCCGACTTTTATTTTTCTGCACGAGCACTACTTTTGCGATTTTCCATGAAATTGGAATCCACGTATACTGTAGGGAACAGTTAACTATATTCAGTAGCTCATTTGGATATTGATCGTACATTAATTTAAGCATAGAAGTAGTAATACGGTCCGGACCAGGAGCTGCTTGATGTGTAGTCAGCATAATATCTGCAAGTTCCGCCATGGCCACCTCCTGAAAATCGGATACTAAACTTTTAGCCACAATAGGTGCCCGATATAATGAAGTGAACTGATTTTGAAGTCCGTTACCTATATTTTATAACAAATCAGCTATTTCTTTAGGGGATAATACAACAGATAGAGAATAAGTATCTTGTTGAGGTGATTTTCTGTTGCGAATAAATCTAAAAAGAGCGGTTCTTCTATCAGGCCGCGACAATAGCGAGTGCAAATTCTTCTTGTGATCTTCTTCAGCTGCTGCAACAGTTCTTTTGAATATTGCAGAACAAAATTTATAGTCCATCCATACTTTAGGCGCATAATTATGTTGCAGACGTTTCCATGCTGCTTTCCGTCGCCTATAGTTAAGCGTGCACGCCTCATTCCAAGCAGAGTTTGACGGGGAACCTCCAGCCCGTACAGAAAACTGTGCTGTCTCAATAGCAGAAGTCATACTTTTTATAACTGACTGAGCTCTCTGTCCATCACATCTATTAAGAGATGCTAAAGCCTCCTTCAGGGCAGTATCATATGCTTTGTAATTAATGAAGTAGCGTTGTCGTGTGACAGTGGCGTGGTGAGACAGCATGATATCAAAGGTAATGGGAATGTGGTCACTGCTAGTTAGATTGTCAAATGTTGCCCAAGATGAGATAGCCAATTGATTTGAAGAAAAAGTCAGGTCTAACGCTTATGAGGAGCGCCTGCGTAAAAAGGTGATTTCACCTGAGTTGTGGCAATAAAAGTTATTACTCTGTGTCCGATCCCATAGTCGCTTTCCACAACTATCTGTTTTTATTCCCCAAGAAGTATGGCGTGAGTTGAGTCCCCTGCGAGTACAACCGCCTTAGAACGACAATTACGGGTAACTGAATCCAAATGATCTGTATTTCTCACTCCATTCGGGAAGTATGCATTAACCACTGCAAACGTGGAGTATCCAGGCAACAAGAAATCTAATCCCAAAATTTCACAGTCTGAACAGGCGTGTTCGAAAGTAATGGAAGCTTTATGAAATATTTTCGACGAAACTAAACTTATCAACCCGCCACCCCTACCTGGGCGATCCAAGCGGAATGTTCGGAAATTATTAATAGTAAATTTCTGATGTGTATAAAGCCATGACTCTTGAAGTAAAATAATGTCTGGAGCTATTTTGTTTACTAGATAAAGAAGGTCAGTGCAACCGGTGAATACAGAGCGGCAGTTCCATTGTAGAACCTTTAAACGAGCTATTATTAACTTAAGATAGTCGACTCGACTGCAGAACGCAATACGTCCTGCTTCTGTTTATCAGCAGTAGAGGCTTTCTTGGGCTTCAACAAGGATGACTGTGTCGGAGATAATGGGGTACTCCTGCGCTTATTGGCAACGTTTCCCAGCCTCATCTCTCCGAAAGAATTACTGGGTTCGGCATTAGCAGGCGATGGTGAGCTGGCAACGGTGGGCTTATTTTGAACAAGTTCCATTTGATTTTCACTGTATGAAACGCGTTCTGGACACGCGGGTCCACCAGCAGTAGCGGCAGCAACCGGGAAAGAGTTACATAGGCTGTTTAACCTAGCAGCTAGCATCTCGGTCAAGCCTTCAGCAAATGTATTGAACAGACGTTCCATGACAATAGGTATGGCCTTATCAATTGCTGTAGCAACAGAAGCAGAGACTGTAGCCTCTAGAGATATGGACTGACGAGATGTAACAGCTGCATAGCCACTATCGCAGTCTTTAATCAACGATACAGCCTCTGCTCGGGAACAATGCCGTTTCTCAATGATCTCAATGACTTGCAACTCGCGGCCTCGGGCAGGGCAACTGTTGTCTGAAGCAATGTCAATTCCCTCACATAAACAGCACAAGGGAGTTTCCACGTTGCAGTCTGATGTGGAATGCGATCCACCACATTTCACAGATCGCGTAGCGGACCTGCAAGCGTTAGCACTGTGTCCAAAACGCCAGCAGTTCTGGCACTGCAGTGGTCGTGGAGACAACGCCTCTACACGGAACAAATACGGCCATGCCTTCACTTCAGTTGGGCGCGTTAAACCGGCAAACGAGACGATAACGCTCTCAGTTCGGAGCCGTGTATCGCGTACGGACCTATTACATCTGTACACTGAGACGACATCAGCCGGTGCAAGCATCTTTAAGAAAGCCTCTCGCGACATATTTGTCGGTACACCACGAACAATGCCTTTCACGCAAGCGAGATGAGGTCGTATAAAGGCACGAACCGAAGTGTGCGCAAACCTTGTGCAGGCAAGCAAGTCGGTCAAGCTCTCTACATTGGATGACCTGCACAAAATACCAGTTTTGCCAAAACCCCTCACCTCCTCAATGTCAAGGTACCTGCCGGTTATTTTGCGCAGATCCTGCTGGAAAAGCTCCGACTCACTCAGCCGAATGGCTCCCCCTCGGTTGTTACAAGCGCCACAGGCAAACAGCCTACTCCATTCCGGAAGAAACTCTGCAGAGGTACCGACTCGGTAGGGTGACTAGCCGACCAGGGCGAGCCCTGGCCGGGACCGGAAACCGGCATGCAGATGTACCTGAAAAGACAACAGATAAATCTAAGTAAAAAGGAAGACTAGAAACAATTAAACGTGGCCAATCCCCACTCGAAGGAAAACTAGCACCGAGTCCGGCAGTGAGCGTGAACGCGTTTTCTTTTTCGTCGTTGCTCGCTACCTCGAGCCACGCGGCATGAGCGCTGCGAGAGACGTGGCGCGGCCAGCACGAGGGTGGCAAGCGATGGTCATAATGCTGGCCGATATACTGTGATTACCCAAACTATTTTTAGTTGAAGTGTACACGTAGGCTAATAATATTCGACCAGCTCCACTGCCAAGAAGCTACCGTGTAATGCGGAATATAGGTCGAGGGGAAATATAGGTCGACCCCCCTACCTTGACCAGCAAAACAAAAAAAAAAAAACACGGAACTGTTCACTGATGCACCCCCCTTCTCGTTCACGCGGAGGACATCCCCCGGGAAGGCCTCCTTCGGCAGCGTCTTCCGCTTAAAAATGATGAACGGGGGAAACTTTCTGCCGTCGGCCGTGCAGGAAAGCATCATGGTGAAGCGCGAATGCTCGCTTCTGGTCGGCAGCAGCTTCACCTCCTTTGCCCCGCGTTCACAGACTGTTGTGGACGACGGCATGTCGAACCGCACCGGCGTTTCGTCGGCGTTGCCGATCTGGCCTAACACGTAGCCATGCTGCCGCCGGAGGCTATTCACGTAGAGTTGAAGCTCTGTCAACTTGTCCTCGTACTCCTCCGGCAGCTTCTGGCAGATTGACGTACGCCGTCGAAGGGCAAACCCTTTGCGTCGCATGAAGCGGCGGACCGAATAAATGGACCCCTTGAATTCTTGCCTCGACAGACCGGCCTCACGGGCGAGCTCGACGGCTCTTGTGCGAATGAGCTCCGCACTCACTGGCAGGGAGCTGGCACGGTACTCGCGGACGAAATCCGCAACTTTGTGCTCGAGTTCCAGGTGCACAGCTCGGCGACCGCGAAACGATGTCTTCCGCGCGTTACACACCGACAGTTTGGATTTCTGGTTGCGCCAGTACCTGACGCTTTTCTGAGACACTCCAAACTGCCGCTGCGCCGACATGTTGCCATTCGCTTCCACGAATTCAATAACTTTTCTTTTAAACGCGGCGGTGAACTGGCGCCGCGTCCCGGTATTCATAGCTGGCCGCACAGCAAGGTCGCCACTCGCTAGGAACACTAGCTGAACAAGAAAAGAAAAATGGCGTCGGGCGTCAGCCAATGGAGGCGATGTTGATGCTGATGCCTAAGAAGCATGCGACGCTCCCTGTTGCCAGACGATCACTCGGTTTGTGCCAAGGGCCGGTATATAGTTCGAGGGGCGACTTTTTAGTGACATTTTTTGGAAAAAATCTCGACCTATATTTCGCACTATGGTATGTTGGCGTGGCCTAGAAGGGGATAAACATCACAGCATTAGGCCCATCTCCGCACCTGACGCCTCAGTTTCCGGTAGGAATTGTCGGTAGGAACTGTCGCCCAGGTTGGAATTTCGTAGAGAGTACTCTGACAGGGTGACAATCAAAGTGTGGTTTATTTCAGCAAGAAGGGGCACCGGCTGTTTGTATGGAATATTGTTAAGGAAAAAGACAGAAGCAAAATATCGCTTTCTACACCATGTGGTGCCTCAGTGCCTGATAATGACTGTGCAGCTATGTTAAACACCTTCGTCAAATCCTTTTCATGCTCATTCATTCATGATTAGCCGCTCCTTCGTCAATATAACGAGTCTACAATGGAACACATTACATTTAATTCTACTGGTATTCGTGCCATAATCAACAAGTTCAAATTGTCTTCTTCTTGTGGTCTAGAAGAAATAAACTCTACATTTCTTAAAAACACAAAGGAATACTCGTCTATCATATTAGAATGTACTTTCACCCATCCGCTCACTACTGCATCATTACCAACGGATTCGAAAACAGAAAAAGTCATTCCCATTGATAAATCAGGTGACACGTCTAACCCGCGCAATTACAGACCAATATCACTTACATCAATATCATGCAAAATAATGGCACACCTTGGAGGTTTCCTGGAGAATAACAATTTCTTTACTCCGTTTCAACATGGATTTCGTAAAAGATTGTCGTATGATACTCAGCTTTTACTGTTCACTAGTGACTTGCACAATAATATTGATTCTGGTTTTCTTACTGACTGTGTATTCCTTGATTTTGCTAAGGCTTTTGGCAAAGTAAATCACTGCCTACTCTTACATAAAATACAAATGCTTAACATCGACCCTGCTTTAATAAATGGAAAGAAGCCTTACTGACTAACCGCGTTCAATTCGTTTTTGCAAACCGCACAGCGTCACCTACGACACATGTCTTGCCTGGTGTGCCACAAGGCTCCGTACTCGGACCATTAGTATTCCTAATGTACATAAATGACTTGCCCACTAACAATTTCTCAAATATTTCATTTTTTGTAGATAATTGTGTAATCTACCGTAAAATAACTAGCGCCACTGAGTTCGCGATTCTTCAGAATGATCTGAACACTGTGCATGAGTGGTGCCGTACTTGGCATGTGCAATTAAATATTAGTAAGTGCAAGGTTGTGCAAATTTCTCGTACCAACAGGGCACACCCTGCCTATCTTATAAATAACCAACCATTAGAATCAGTAACATCGTCTAAATACTTAGGTGTACATATAAGTTATTTTGGCATAAACACATCGAACATATCTCAACTAAAGCCAACCGTAATCTCGGTTACCTCCGTAGAAACTTTCACACACTACCATTCTTTGCTAAACTACTCTTATACACCACGTACGTTCGCCCACAGCTAGAGTACGCGTCAGCGCTGTGGGATCCCCACCTCATTACATTAACGCAAAGCATAGAGGCGATACAAAACCGTGCTGCCCGTTTCATCTTATCTAAATATCACAGAACATCCAGTGTAACTTCCATGAAAGCATCGTTACAACTTCCTTCACTTGCTGTTCGCAGGAAACATTCTCCGGCTACGTCTTTTTCATAAGATTTATTATCATAACCCCCATCTGTCTTCACTGTCGATACGTGCCGCATCTTTCATATAAGCGCGTCTCGACCATCGTCAGAAGGTCCAGGTGCCCAAGAGCAACACAATCACCCATTCATCGTGAATTTTGCCCGAGACTACTAGGGAATGGAACCAGCTTCCTGGGTCAGTGGCGAGCATCCGTGACCCTACACATTTTAAAAATGCCTTGTTAAATAATTAATCACCTAGAGTTACCCGTTATAATATTTTCTTTTTGTTGTACTACTGCGAGTTGCCTTCTACCTTTACTGTGTGTATCAATGTACTTATGTACTTATTAGGTTATGCACTACTGGTATGTTGTCTAACCCTAGTTATGCTCTATATTATTATTTTTTGCCTATTAGTAGACCGTTTCATGCATGTTTGATAGCTCCTCCCCTCTCTAATGTACTGTGTGCCCCGAGGGTAAAATAAAATAAAATAAAAAATAAAATATATGGTATTCTACAGCGCCAGGGTGAATAGCCAAAATATTTAGAATTATAGGTTCGTTCATCCCATGATGACTTATATTCGGTTTTCATAGTGTAATGATTCATTACGAAAAAATAATGCCTCGTAATGTAGCAATACACTCAGTTCTCATGCTTGACATCTCACTAGCGAATGAATTGACAACTAACACTTACGGAAGTGTTATCCAGCTAGCATCCGCACGAGGGAGTCTAGATATGAGGCTGATCCTCCTAAACAAAACCGTAGTTGCGCATGAGAGAAGCAGGATATAAAGCATCTCTGTTTGTCTCTGAGTAGCGCTTACAAAAGAGTTGAAGAGGCATCGTAGCGGCTTGAATGGAAGGAATCGCGTGTTAGTTTCGCAGCACTTCCACTATATCTGTTACAAGAGTAAACATGGCATTAATTTCATCCAAGAATCGTGCAAAACGCATAAAAACCTGCTCTTTGAATATTGACAAGCCTGCTTGTTTTCTTTTTTGACACGTCGACCATCTTTTCCTCTGTCTTATGATGCGAATTATCGAACAGGGCAGGCTCTGTTGTAAGTGCGGGTAGCTTCGCGATTAATATCGTTTCTTCGACAAAATTTCCGTGCCCGAAATGCATGTGCGGTTTAGTTCCATACCTTGCGCCAGCGTGTTAAAGCTTCGATGACGAATCCATAAAGGCGCAAACGTTTTGCCCTGTATCATAGGGTTAACCAAAAGCGCATGTAAGCATTTTCCATCTGCGTGACAGCTCCTCTGTTAACTGCAAACACGAGAAGTTACGGGTTGACCTTGGCCCTGAGATTAGCGTCAGCCTTCAACCTTGGAGCACTAGTGCAAGCTGCCCACACGTTTTATTTTTTCTGTTTATATTTTTTCCTCCTTTCCTTCTTTTCTTAATTCTTACTTTCTTTATCTCTTTTCACAATGTTCACATAAACACTGTGATGTTGGGGCTTGGTCATTGGGTTAACGGCAAAAGTACGTGCGCCTTTCCCAACTGCGTGACAGCTTTGAACATTAGGCTTTTTCTTTGATGAATCCAATTAAAAAACTCACTCACGTCGTCGCAGGTAACGACGTCGAAACGTGTCTGATTTTATGGAAGTCTTTAATGCAGACATTCAACCGTAAGTTCAGTAATGTCTGTATTTAATGAGAATAAAATTCACGCCATTTCCTCGAACGAACAGCCGGTGCTTCGCAGCTCGATGTCAGTGCACGTTAAAGAACCCCAGGTGGTCGAAATTTCCGGAGACCTCCACTACGGCGTCTCTCATAATCAGAACTGGTTTTGGGACGTTAAACCCCACAAATCAATCATCAAATGTGCTTCCCAGCTCTGCTTGAAACAAACTTACGAATGGTGCTTGCGGTGCAAGAAGAAGAGAAACTCAGGGGAAGGTGGAGCCTTCATTCGATGAACGCATTGCTAAAAACGATGTAGAACAGAGATTGTTGCTGGAGCTATCGTTTCCACAAGTCGACTCGTCTTCAAGAAAGTTGCCGTCCTGTCGAAGACAAGTCCACTTGTCCAAACGTTGGCTCTAGCGAAATTCGCTGTTATACACCGTCTCTAGCGACCTGCTCGTTGCTGTTCAACAGTACCACACGCTAACAGGCACTGCATCGCACGCCTGGCACGCAAACACAGGCGCATACTCCTCACGGCATCCCACTGCCAACTATCGGGCTGAAGCGCCTGCTACTCCTTTTGCGCACCTCGAGTGTACCGTGCGCATCGTCGATGCGCAGCGCGTGTCGCGCTGGAGCCAGCCGGGCCATGGGCGTGGCTCTACACTCTTTTGACGACCTGCGGACTGACGTAAAAGCTGTTCAGAGGGCCTGCTCGTCCGTAGACTGCGGTTCTACCCGTAGCGCCTCTGTGAAAAAAATACAATGGGCAACGTCGGTACCGCCACAGGGCGCTAAGCCAGACCCCTTAATATGTTTACGAAGAGGCATCCGGCATGACGTTACAACGCGATGTTTTTATTGCGCCCAGTGACAGCCTAGGTGGGGTCACCTCCTGTTTTCTGCACATCGTGCCATCGGATTCAAGGGGTGAGTCTCCCATCATTTCACTTCTTTCGGGTGTCACGCGCACAAATTCTTCCCTGCTGCCCAGTGGTGATCCCACAAAGGTTGCCCTGCATTCTGAAGGTGTGAACTCAGTCATCGTGCTACTTTCCCATAACACACCCATTGGGAAAGTCTGCTGCTGTGGAAAGGGTCCGCTATTCGCCTGAGTTCTCAACGGCTATTCGCAGCAGTCGTCACTCTGTTCTGAGAACCAAGTACAAGCGCGGGCACACCAGCTTAACCACCTTGGCTTTCGAATATCGTCTTCCATTGACCATGACTAACACTACAACGTTCTTGAAGTATTGCTGACCGCGTGCCTTGCTGCACGTTCTCTTTATCCTTTGCCGCGGCACAACTCAAGAGATTGTTGAAATTTAGGAAGTCTTGCACGAAGGCTTCGATGCATCAACACATGCGCGGGCGACATGCCGTCTTCGAGTGGTGGTGTTCTGTAGCTCAATAGTGCCAGCCAGCAGGCACTTACCGATACCGTTTTATTCAACATTCTTGTGATGACCTATACTACTGTCTCAACAAGCCCATTTCAGGTAGAAATGTGGGCGCTGGAAATAACTTTTTCAAGGTGAAACACCACGGAAAAATCAACTATTTCGCGGTGGACTGCGGCCCCCTATCCGTACAGGGCTGTTTGGCCACGCCTTGTCCAGCGAAAATGCAGGATAATTGTAACTACTGCTCCTGCAGTTGTTTTCTGAAGCTTCACAAAGTGATGAAAATTTTGGGACGAGTGTTATAGAATACCTTCTGGTGGGATCAAACAGGTCAGCTCCTACTAAAAACCCTAGATGATCAGATGTATCCCGTAAAAGCAATGCTCGTCGGCTTCTCGGCACACGAAACTGATAGCAACTGTTCTGCTGAATTCTAGTAGTTACGTTGTCATTCAGGCCTGGGCAGTACTTCATATACCGCACTTCGACTTTCCACTTTCCAATACACATATGACCGAGGTGCAGGCGCTTTCACATTTCTTTCCGCATTGAAGTGCGAATGACACCTTTTGTTCCCTTGAGCAGTATGCCCCTCACAAGAGACTTCACTAGGCTGTTCTTTGGCTTGGTTTTAGCAACGGTGATTTGATCACCCATGGAATAGATTTGTGACGTTGCAATTGTGCACTTATCTCAAATAAGCGCTAAACCAGCGTCTCGTACAGCGTTTAAAGTGTGATGTAGCATACCGGTATGCGCTTCCAGCCTCGCTTCCCAAATATCACTCACGTGGAGACGCACGCCAGCTAGAGTAAAATATTTATGTCGTACTCTGGAAGACTTCCATCGCAGATACTGTTAAGTTGTTCTGTAAAAACATTAACACACGAAAACCGGCTGAACGTACAGATCCGCGAAGCTTCCTCGTCAAGCGAGATTTTATGGAAGCCACTATTTCAATTTTGCTGGAATATTTCGCTCCCGCAAGCTCGCTCTCATCCTCTTCTCTGTGTGGAAGTTGGAAGTGCTTCCTCTTAATCGCTTCGTTCAAGTTTCTCGGCTCAGTGTTATTACGCAAATGTACGTCGCTTTTACGGAGAACTAAAAAGTGCTCACCCAGTCAGATAGTTATATAGCTTTCGTGATAAAACCAGCTTCTTCCTGGCAGTCGAGCTCTTCCTTGAGTTGGGGTCGCAGTGCGAGGGGGACAGCCTTGAAGGACGGCACCTGTGCAGTGGCACATACTTCGCCCTTCAAAGTCACTCTGTACTCCTGCTGAAGCTTATTGGTGCCTGTGAAGAAGTCTTTAAACTTAATTAATATGTGCGTGGACAGGTCGCATTCACTTTTCACGTCATGCACTTGGTGAAGACTCACAAAGCCAAACTGCTCACTGTCATTGAACCCCAGCGCAGCTCTTCCTTTTTTCACGACGAAGAAATAGACTGGGTCACTCTAGTATCTTTCTTAAACAATGAGTCAAAATTTTCCCAATTTCGCTTTTCAATGTTAAAATCAGTTTATCTTTGAAGAGTACATTGAACTAGATAGAGGAAAATATGCAGACAAGGGTCGCATAGTCGAAGACTGCAGTAGAGCCCTCTTTCATAGCTGCTGTGCAGCTGTGAAGGATAGGTTTTGTTGGTAGCGGGTGTTGTGCGGAATGTAGTGCCTCGATTATAGTAAGTTAAGTGAAGCTAGCTTGAGCTCTCATGTCCGTTTTCAGATTCACATAACGGAGAACTAAGCGGCTACTAAACAGCCAGTCCCGCTGTGATGTAACCGAGCTACTTCAGCCTGCCGCGAAAATTTCAAGCACGTCGAAATCGTTGTCGCTGTCTTGTGTTTCGTGACTTTGCTGTTCTTTGTTGTCTACATTTAGCGCTTTCGCTCTCCTGCACACAGCGAAATTGTTGAGTTCGTTACGCTTCGCACAGGTTTTACCACATGCAGGACATTGGCTAGCCTTGCGAAGTCTGTCGCAAAAGCCGCACCTGCTT
This sequence comes from Hyalomma asiaticum, assembly GCA_013339685.2. Classification (NCBI taxonomy): domain Eukaryota; kingdom Metazoa; phylum Arthropoda; class Arachnida; order Ixodida; family Ixodidae; genus Hyalomma; species Hyalomma asiaticum. The sequence continues at coordinate 7,037 of JABSTT010004061.1, read as the reverse complement.
TAACTTCACATCTATTATGGTACTCTTCCTTGGCATGCTTTGCCACAGCCACCCCTCTCTTCGCCTCATGGGTTGGAAGTTCAACTTTTGCTCCTTCTACGGCCTTCTCGATGGTCAAGTCTTTCTTCGCTAATAGCTTATCATGCATGCTTTTGATCGCAGCAGCAAGGAGTAGCTGGTTCAGCAACATGGATGCTCGCAGTGCCAAAATTACATTTCCTACTATGAGCTGCAGGTCCCGATGAAATTGCTGAAATCGCTCGCCATCCGCTTTACTCTGTGGTGAAACACGTGCCCCTCATATGTTTCGTTGCTGGGGGCTGATATAGAAGCTTCCATCAGCTTGTCGTAGTCGACTTTGTCTTCTTCGCTGACGCTCAACATGTTGAACACATCCACTGTCTCCTGTCCAGCGAGATCAAGAAATGTAGCTGCTTTTTGCGCCTTGGTACATGGTTTCTACGGCTCTGTAGCTGCAAAGTAAACCCCTATACGATGGTTAAATCTCAATCAAATGCCATGAACTTTGTCATCAAGACGTTGTGGTTCCGATGGCGGAAGCTCTGCCATGGCTTTTTTAGTAGGCGTCGACGCAGCTAGCCCACTACTGACACCATGTGTCAGATCAATTGCACAAGTGTGCCAGCATCTCAGCAGCCAGTGTTGCTATCGCTAACATACTTTTATGCTGTTGTGACATGTGCAGCGTCACAGGCTTGTTAGGCGTTACACCGTGAACCACATACATCGTCTTGGACGCTACTAAAACGTTCCATCGCCTATTCCAATGATTTCCTACGGCCCATACATAGATATATTTGTCATACACTTGCCGTATATTTTCACATGAGCTTTAACGAAACATGACATTGTTAGAAAACCTATATAGAAAGTTCGAGTAGGGTCGAATGCCGTGGCATAAGTATGAATTAAGAACTCTCGCCGGCACCTTCCAGGCTAAAAAAAATCCACGCACATCCACGGAGTAAATGATAATGAGTGGACGAAGCTCCGGACGTTCATCAGTGAAAACCGTAAATCTCCCGTGAATCTTGCCCAGTACATCATCAAAGACGTAACAAACACTGTGTGTATATATACAAGAAATTTCCCACTCATGCATGTCACACACGCGATGTCATTTATGCTCCTGGTCTTTATGAGATTCCTGCGCTCCCACGTCGTAGATCGTGCCGAGTTCCGGATTAATTTAGTTAACGCACACGCTACGAATCCTTATGGTTCAACTACGCACAAGTGAAATCTCCCACCGGCTCTTCATTGCAAGTCAAGATCCAGTGCCTATATATATATATATATATATATATATATGGGTGGCCGGTGAACGGTTCTCCAGCGCGAGCAGTCAGTATTTTGAATCAAGAAACTCGCTAGAAGACGCTGCCTGCGTTAATCTTGTCTCTCGCGGGTGAGGGCGCGTTCTCCTTCTTTGCGAGCTGGTAGCGCGTTCATCGAAGAAATAGCGTTTCCATAGTCAACGCGCGCCTTTCGCCATCTCTGTCTCTCTCTCTCACACACAAGACAGCAGATGGAAGAGTGAGAGAGCTCGCGCGCCGGGAGGCACGCGACGAGGGCGCGCCTCCTACACGCGCCCTCCTAGTAGCGCGTTCCCACACGCGCGCTCCTAGTTTCGCGTTCCTAGTAGGTAACGGGCTACTACAACGGACGCACAGACCCAAACCTTAAGGAGCTTCGCCCCTAAAGGTTTTGCGGAGCGTTTTCCTTCACTTTCTGCGACTCTTCCAGGCACAATTTTAGGGGCGAAGCTCCTTAAGGCGTGGGTCGTGCGTCCCCGATGTATGTAGTAGGTACCCACCTCTCGTTTAGTTCTTGGAATGTCCGCTAGATGGCGGTACTTGTATATGAGCGCTGGAGGTGCCCCTGCTCTCCGATTAGCTGCTGCGCGGGGCTGCGCCGGGAGCGCTCCTCTCATTCTCCTGGATCGTCGCCGTACGCGTCGGATCGCACTTCATGGACCATGGACTACGAGAAAAAAATTCCGAAAGTTGTGTCCGAAGCGCGGGATCGAACCAGGGACCCCTCGCTTCCGAACGCGCGGCGCCAGCCACTACGCCACGAAGCGCACATGGACACATGCACCACGATGACAGTAAACACCCGATATTAACGAAAGACTGCGCTTTTTTAACGCGTTTGTCCTAGCGCGTTACGACCCGTGTAAGAAGCTGGTGTAAGACGCTGAGGCCTCTCCGCCTTTTACTCTCTCAGCAGTCATGTGATGGCGTCGGCAAACGCGGTGCGCGTTCCGGCCTGTGTAAGGGGCTGCGTGAGACGTCTTTACACGATGATCGACTGGGCGAATTGCACGGAAGATTCACGGTTTACCGATGATTCCCTCCAGAGCCTCGCCCACTCATCATCGTTCACCCCGTGGATATACTGTGATTTTTTTTACTTCGGTGCTTTTCGAAGAGCCTGAGTCTTCGAAGCAGACATGGAGAGTGCTGCCATCTGCAACAGAGGAGCGAAGAAGTTCACATCGGTCGCCAGCTGTGACGCAGCTTGAGGTTAGTAGGAGAACGTCGCGGAGGAGAAATGTGGGAAAAACGGACTGCTCACCATGTGCAAGAGCTAAACCGCACGGCATTACCATTTGCTTGTTTCGTGCTGTTGTTTTATATAGCCTCTTGTTGAGTGGTACGCGTATGTAACCACTGTAAAATTTTATTTGTTGGTTTCAGACAAAGGTTCACTTCATTTCACTTTCGAGTGTCGCATGCTCTTAGATTTCTCAATGTTAAGTAACTTCTAGCGACTGTAAGTGCTCTAATAAAAAAATGCATGAAATACAAGCTAACAAGATTATGCGATGGTTCTGCGTCGCTTATATTCGCAGAAGTCGGTGGGCCACTTTAAGATAAAGGTCGCGAATATAGTATATTGAACGAAGTTCTATTACGTGTGTTATATTTCGACATTGCATCGCATTGCGTTGCATTGCATTTATAATTAGGCATGACAACCTCTTTAGGGGACACTGAAGAGAGTTTTCTTGTCTCACCTCAACGGGTGTGGATGGCAACGGGTGTGGATGGCTCTTCGCTTTGAGATTTGGACGAGACTGATTTTTCGCACAGACGTTACTTGCGAGGGGCGGCTCAACAAGAACGGAAAACCGCTAGGAGAGGGTGTGATGTGACAATCTTGAAGTTTTGTGATAAAAAATTCAATGGGGAAAATCAGGCAGAAAGGCCCCGGTCACGTGGTAGGCAAGCGGTATAGAATAATGCACGGTCAAGTGCCATTAAAGGTTCCCGCGTCCGACCAAGCTCGATTGGTCCGGCAACAACGTTGGGCCTAATCCTACCCGAGAGGCACCGCGCACTGGTGACAGAGGAGGTTGGCTTGCCGAAGCTAACGTAATAACGGGACGCCGCATTCTACTTTTCTTTCCTCCATGCGGCGCAAGATGGAGGCGAGAGTGCGAGAGAAGGATGTGGGGAGCGTAATCCACGAGCCCGTTCTTCTCCCTCGTCAAAGCGGCATCGAGTGCTGCTGCCGGTAAACGAAGGACAGTGAGACACGCATGCAGGGGAGGGTGAAACACCGACTTTCCTACGCCTTCAAAAAAGCGATCCGGCTTCGGCGACCGCTTGCGACATGCGGTCCCCCCCGCCCCCCTTTATATTTCGCAGCATCTGAGCAAAAGGAAAGAAAGAACAAATGCGCGAGCTTGTCTTCGAGGTGAGCGGATTTGACACAGTAGAACGAAACGACGTCCTTGTTGTCTCGGACACGGGTGGACAAAGCTTTGTGGGAGCACCATAGCACTCGAGGAGGACCGTCGTAAGCAGGTGTTAGTGGCGCTTTCACAGTGCTTCGTCGCACGGACCCATGGATGGCCAAATTGGCCTCCGGGAAGAACACGTTTTCCCATAGGCGGAAACGTGGCGGGGTGGCTTCCAGGTACCCCAGCAAGGTCTGCAGCCTTTCCACATTTTGTAAACATGCCGGCGGAAGGCTTGGCTGTCTATTGAAGAATTCTCTCGGTATTCGGATTATAGAGCCATATAGCATTTCCGCCGCACTTAGCCACAGGTGTTCTTTCATCGTTGTACGCACTCCATGAAGAACGAGAGGGACCTTCTCCCAATACGCTCTATTGAACTTCGCTGTTAAACACGGCTTCAGGTGTCGGTGTAGACGCTCCATCATTCCATTGCTTCCTGGCTGGTAAGCCGTGGTGTATTGGAGCCGCGTTCACAGAAGCTGCTAGCGCGGAGCATAGGTTGCTGTGGGACTATCGTTCGCGTTCAGTGGTTATGCGCAATGGGCAACCGTAGCGCAAGAACCAGTGGCAACAAATGCATGTGTGACAGCTGAGGCGGATATATCCGGAATCGGCGTCTCGTCAGAGCGCCGTGGGAGGCGATCGACACATGTGAGGAGGTACTTGTGTTCCTCGGAAGGAGAAAGGCGCGAACGTCCAAGCGAACCTACTCGAAGCGAATCTCTTATGACTGGAATGTCCTTCGCGGTTAACAAGTCATCTTGACGGTTTGATATGTTGCGCGCCTGTGCCCCAGCATCGAATGTCTGCATTAATTTCGGCCACTCAAAGTAGTCCATGAGCCTATGTCTTGCGCAGATAACTGTGTAGCTGAGACCATGAAGATTGAACACAACACGTTGGTACGGGGCAGGGGCAAATGGTCTAGGGCCTATCTTCGATGAGTCTCATATAACTACCGCTATTGCATACGGTAGTGGAATATCCGCAAGCACAAGTCAGGATGGATGCTGGTGGATTTCTGTGAGCTCGGCATGGTCGCGCTGGGCGGCAGTCAGTGACTCAGTCAATGGACGTAGACTCGGTTGGGTATGGAAACGCCATCGATACGAGAGCGTGCATTTGCTGCTCTCCTTTTCTTTCCCAGAGATACAGCGGATCTCCGTAAACTCGGAAATAAAGGTAAGTTCATAAGGAGCTGTTGGTCTTGAGTACGAATGCCAGCTGCTAGTTGTCAGTTAAAATATGAAAAGTGCGACCTTCGAGGACGAGACGGGAATACTTGTTCAAGCAATATATGGCTAGCATCTCTTTTCCAAACGTGTTGTAGCAGAGACAGGAGCATCAGCAGCTGGCGCGCTGCAAGTTTCATCCATGTCTAACAGAAACCTAACAGTTTCCAGTCCGGGCCGTTGCGTTGCTGTGGCACTGCACTCAGTGCAGTCGTCGAAGCATGGACCTTGAGGCGCGTTGACGAGTCGAAAAGCAGGTGCGTTAGAAAGTTGGAGAGGCAAGCTACATTTTGGCGTCCAGGAAGGCCTCGTGCTCCGCTGCCCAGGGAAACTCGGGCGCTTTCTGGACGTGCCCGTGCAGAAACTCAGATTTAGTGGCTGTAAAATATTGGCGCAGGATTGGATGAGCCACTGACAGAAGTTGATGAGCCCGAGAAATTTGCGCATCTTGTGAGAAAAGGTAGGCTTGGGAAAGTCCTTGACTTTCTACCCCCGTCATTTTGCGTAAGTACTCTTTCGGGAGTAATGCAGTGTCCGATAAAATGCATTGCATCAACACGAAGGTTCACTTTTGGGACGTCAAATAACGCCGGCTTCATCAAGACGCTCGAATAGAAACTGCAGATTGGCTTGGTGTTCTTCCGGCGCTTTGCTAGGAAACATAGTGTCGTCTAAGTGTACGATGGCAGCTGGAGAACCGTAGGTCACTTTATTCATGTAGCGCTGGAACATTTGTGCCGCGTTCAGAGGCTTTACGGCATACCGACAAGTTCAAAAAGACTGATAGGTGTTACGGCCGTGGTCTTTATGCCGCTTGGCTCCACTGGAATGTGATAATATGCTGCCACCAGGTCTACCTCGGAGATGTGAAGATGGTCGTTCCAGCGAGCTGAGCACTGAAATCATGAACCTTCTGAAGGAGATACTGATCCGCCATTGTTGCAGTGTTCAGAACACGGTAATGGATGCCACTAGTCAGGTACTTGTTTAGCCGCCATGTGCAGCGAAGCCAACTGATTGCTGGAGGAAGGCCGAATAATACCGTGCTGGAGTACGTGTTCAAACTCACGTCAGGCGACATAGTGCCTTTGTCCAGAAAGCCTCAGTGGTTCGATATCGACGGGAGGGCCGGTGGTGGCCATGTGATGCGTCAACTGATGTGCCGCTTCATCGGCAATTCGACGTTACGTGGTTTGGTGAGCGCAGAAAATTTCACCAGGGCCTTCTGAGTCTTTTACTCGAGGTGGAAAGAGTAAATGCAAGGGGAAGACAGGTCAGACTTTAATGCGAGAGCGGAGGGCGAAGTGATATTGTGCTTAAGCGACAATCCCCAACGCTTACGTCAAGATTTAAGTCGCTGGGAAAGTCCGCTCCGAGGACAGCAATACTGGCGTCGGCCACAACGAAAATCCATCTGAACGTCAGCCAAAGCGCTATGTCGAACGTCATAAAACGCACTTGCCGTGCTGTTTACACTAGTTATCCTCGAATTAAACATGCCGCGTCGGCGGTGTTCCGTAGTTGCAGGGACGATGGACAGAGCTTCGGTGTCGACGAGGAAGCGCGGGACGGTGGTACTGTCGACCACTGAGAAAAGGCAGCTTGAGTGATAGCCGATGTCTCACTCGGCTGTTAGTGGCTGTCCAGTGCATTCGCCGACCACGAATATGGCTGAGTGCAGCGCGTGGCCAATTGCTGGCGCAAGCGTAGTGGTACCAGCAGGCTAGCCAATCTGCTTTCCTTGATGGGTTGCTGGAATGGGAGTTTGCGATCCCAGGGTGGCAACGAGGAGGAGTTGTAGCTCTTGAACTGGTTGAGCTGTTCATTAGATGCAGCCAACAGGGTTCAGCTACTCAGTCAATTATGCCCTCAAAGCAACGCAACCGGTCTGCCCTTTGTGGAGTCCGTGCTGCGGCAGTGGACACTCCTGCTGGCGCGGAGCAGCTGAAGAGGGGGTCGACAAATTGAGTCATTGAGAGCCAGGTCATGCGAGGCGGCAAGTATCATGCGCGTTGCTTGTGGCAACAGTTCCC
>JABSTT010004060.1:0-24653 GCA_013339685.2 Hyalomma asiaticum | reverse complement strand
GTTGCACCGATATGTTGCACTATCAGGGAAGCGTTACTAGTGGTATTGTTGTGCGCTATTCCGCACAGTTAGCGACGCATCAAGAAGATTGTGAATGCACCAATAATGCAGGAATGCGGGAAGCATGCAGGAATGCGCCAAGATGATAATGAAGACGATCAGAACTCAGCTCGTGCTGATGCTCTGCCATCCTGTCGGTTGCTGTATTTCCGTGTATATATTGTGTAACTATAATTTCTATAGCGCCCTGGTTATTTTATCCATGTGGCATTTTTGGTGGAAGTGCTGGGTACCCACACGGTACACCGGAGCTTCGCAGTGGCCGACGCTTGACGTTCTGTACTATGGCGGAAGCAGAATCGGCACCAACCGAGGTGGCTGCAAGAACAACGGTCGTTCTCGCTCAGCTAGAAGACACATGCGCAGCCTTCGGGACTTACAATGTCGGCATTGATGACTGGCTACCCGTGTACGAGCGTGCAAGTAAGAACAATCACTGGGACGAGACGATCATGTTGGCGAATACCTTATTTTACCTCGAGGGAACCGCGAAGATGTGATTTGCGATAACGAAGACGAAATTGGGAGCTGGGACGCACGCATCGAAAAGATGCGTGCCCTGTTCGGCAAGTCGGCAGGCAGAAAGGCATCACCAAAGAAGAAGCTAGAATTCCGAGTGCAAACGTCGGCAGAGTCATACCTGACTTATAATACAGGACTTGCTCGCCCTTTACTGCAAAGCCGACGACGGCATGGCGGAGTCTAGGAAAGCGGGCCATGTGCTAAAGGGCATAGCAGATGACACCTTCAATCTGCTAGTCTGCAAAGACTGCTACACCACTGATGCCATCATTCAGGAGTGCAAGAGCCTTAAGGCCGCCAAAAGTCGACGTGTTGCTTATCAGTTCGCTTGCCTTCCGAACACGGCAGCAACATGGTCGTGTGAAGACATACCTGAGCCGTAAGCGCCACTCACCACCGAGCACGTCAAGAAAATCGTTCGACGTGAACTTGACGCTCTGTCTCCTGCTTCTACGTGCGCCCGTACTTGTGACCGCGGCTCCCAGATTGTGCCACTAGTGCAAGCTATCGTGCATCAGGACCTCACGAATGCTTGCCTAGACACTGTGTGTGCCGCAGTTCCTTACCGGCCGATCGGCTGCCGTCCTCTTTCGTACGCGCAGGGTCACAGGCCGCCGTTCCGTACTCGCAATCCAGCCGAGTGGAGGAATGCTGATGACCGCCCCGTATGCTTCCAATGCCGTCGCATTGTATACGTGACCCGTTATTTTACCAGCCGGTGGTACTGGCACGAGCCGTATGGATCTAACCGCCGCCCCGATTCGGACCATATCCGACTTCAGCCCTACCGCGAGCCTCCCCAGAGCACCGGCGACGACGAGCCCTCCACGCCGTACTGTCGCTTACTATCGCCGCAAGTTCACCAGTCCCGCTCGCCGCTGTCTCGTGGTGAAGACGATGATCAGAGCAGCGCTCGTGTTGATGTTCTGCTATCTTGTCTGCTGCTGTATTTCCTGGTATATATTGTGCAAATATTATTTCGGTGCTGCTCTGGTTATTCTTATCCCCGTCGCAGTATGAACGCCTTTGTGCGAATTTACTAGCTGTGCGCATAACGCGCGCTCAACAGGCTCGCAGGCAGTGCTGTGGTGCCCACTGGTGCTCTGTGGTGTCCCGTTAGTGTACAGGCGTCTGTTTGTTGCAGAGACGTGCATGCAATGGGCGTTGTTCTTGAGGATATACCTACGAGGTTGAACAAAGCTGTACTATAGGCGGCTGAGTTATAGTGATACACGTGAATTGTTCATCACATTGCTATATGAGCGGATTGCACACGCCCCAACCACGTAGGCACAGGCTTCCAAGGACGAACGGAAGTCTGCTGGATCGCCGCCTCAGGCGGGGCGGGGGCTGGGGGGGTTATTTCTAGAGCCTACCACGTTTTAGTTTGTGTCCTCTCAATGCGACATGTTTGTCTGGGTATGCTGGCTTGTATAAGCCGTATGTCCTCCTCATCGTGTATGTACTATAACATCTTTCTTATCGCCGAAAGGTGTAGGTGCAAGGGACTGTCTTCATCGTTATAGGCGGTCCGCTCATGGCACTACCACCAAATAAGAGATTATTCTTTAGAAAACAGCTTTCTAGTTTCATCTTTTGTACCTGTGCAATAGGCCCTTGGATTCAATTTAAAAATACCTAAAACACAATTGATGTCTCTGTCTACAAACACTCATCGAAAAGATTTAGGACTTCCGTGGAGTATGTGCTCGGGAAAAGGTAGTACTGAAGAATCATGCTCACCAATGCAGTTTTTTCTGGGTTTGTTAGCAGCACTTCTTTCGCCAGAGCATAGAAGGAGCATACTGGTATGTCGATAGGCGGGTAGGGCGAATACACGACACCATCCTCGATGCGAGCCTTCATTTCTTCACTTTGACGCGACAAAGCACTGCAAAATCAAGGCAAAATCATGCCCATCAGAAAAAATAGAAATAGTTTCAGGAGACATGGAACAAGACCATTTCCTATCCGCATTGACTTAAATGCAAAGGTTTTGACAGCAATCTGTCTGGCTGGGTAAAAACTCAGGAAGTTGAAATTGCTCTTGGTTTTGCAAGTTCAACGTCAGGAAGATGGAAGTGCAACGTGACGCTCGTGATGCGAAAAGCACGACCACAAAATCGACTTCGACGGCACTTCTGTTATAGGAACGGAAAGGAATTTGGGAAAGAGGCTTTTGCTCGATTCCTGGCATATTCAAGACGCACCTGCGATCGTGAACCGCTCGCTGAGAACAATTCCTACGGTATACGCTCACGGTCTTCGAAACATGAGAGAAAGGGAAGCCGGAACCGTGGTGAGAGTACAAGCGGCGAGACTTCCGTGACCAACACAGTCACCCCCTGAAGAAGGGACCGAGTCAGCTTCGAAACGTCGGGCTCTCTTTAAACTGTGTCCGGAGAAATTTCAACTTCCTAAATGTCCGCATTGTCATTCCAGGCAGGTAAGTTACTTTGGCGTTCCGAAGAAAGCATGTAAACATGTCATCTTGCAATACCTGCTTTATTTTCTAGTGCTTAATGTAAAGGTAGTAAGGCACACTCAGATTGGACAAGCACTAACTAGCTGAAACTTATAATGTGTATGATAAGTGCTGTGGACACGAAAGACCCGCGTTTTAAGCTCGTCCTCTTTCATACCGCTTTCTGGCCTGTTGTAGGCCTTTCAGCTTTGCTCTCCAGGTTAAAGTTGGCAACACTTCAGCGTTCTACAGTAATAAAGTCTCGGCCCGGTTGACTTGAGACATCAAAATATTAAACCGGGCGGTCGCCGCTGAGAAGCCTATTTTGACATTTTCTGGCAATCAGTAGCGTTGCTTGACAGTGTCATAGACGCAACTGTGAGGATACGTTATTGAAACAGGTATATAAGATGGCCACTGTAGGATACTTAGCCATAAAAAGTCACACCCGGTGACTGTGCCGCCTGTGACGTCTACTCGATAATATCAACCACCTGACTACCTTCGACGTCACTAAAATTATTCTCCTTGTTGGGTTCTGTAGCCGCGTTTTAACAGCACAACATAAAGAAAAATGTCCGCACACTTCAGGCAGATGAGCCTCCATATCCACTATAAAGCTGTCCACAACAGCTGAGGTTATGCCCGGCGGCTAGAATTGTCTCGCATCACGGCTGTTTCTGCGCGTGAGAATTTGTTTTCTTCTGTTGGCAGGTCGCTCAAGAAGGAGCTTTCGTGTTGCCCATCCAATAGCCTTTCAGCTCCCATCTATAGCACTACCAGATAATTCGTGCTAGCACGAGACAGCCGAGTATATGGTGCCCACGTAGTAGCAGAAGTTGACCGGGTAGCAGATGTTGGAGCAGCCAGTCACTTTAAATTGGCCACTACGACAAAGTTCATAACCGGAAAAGTTCCGTACCTAAATGATTATCGGTTCGGTAATGTATTAGACACAATTTATCCGTGCTTTCACAGTGAAGCCCTACACCTAAATATTGTAGTGTATTAAACACCGCATACAAGGAAAACAAAGAAAGGCGTGACGGAGAAGAGCGTTGTTGGACGTCAGCGCTTGTGTCTGCCACGCATTTCTGTGTCTGTTTTCCGCGTGTGCGCTGCATAATATACTATAGATCACCAACCACCCAGTCTCATGCCTTGCTTGAACATTCACGCGATTAAGCATGAACAAGATTGTATTCATGGGGGTGGTACACCGGGCTCTCCGTCGTACTGGCATGAGAGTGTCAAAGTTCCAAGGGATCTAAGAGACGAAGTCACGGGCATCAGCCTTTACTTCCCCGTAACAAGTTATGCAGTCATAAGTGCGGACGATTTCTTCAATGTATGCTGCAGTGGCACCTTTATTGATGTGCCTGCATTCGTTAAAGTTTGTAAACCCTACTTCCACTCGAGCATCCTTTAAACTCAAAATGCCACGAGCTATGGGAACACCTTGTAGTATAAGAGAAAGTATCTGTTCCGCCACTCGTTTCCTTTACTAAGGCGGCGGTAGCTGCCTGAAGCCCGGCTGTATAACAGAGGCGGCGTGCAGAGGCCTGCGTGTACAACACGTAAAGGCTGGCACTTTCTGTGCGCGCTATGTTTTGGATTTTGAGTGTTGGAAAACGTCACCACGACATCTCTTATGTTAACCACGCCGCCATACTTCCGTGAAAAATCCGTCCAAATCTTATCGCTCTGCAGCGCTCCGGGAGAATAAAAAAGCGGCCGCAAAAGCGTTATCGCTGATGGTGAGTCGCACTGTACAGCGCCCAGCGATTCAAAACGAGATACACGGACACCATCACGGCAAGTGCATGGAGAGCTACTCCACTGCGCTATGCAACCACAGATGAAGCGCATCTAACCAAAAACGTTTCATGAAGTCTTTCGCTTTCAGCGAGGGTCACAATGAATCACCTTGGCCTCTCCCGCGCAGCGCGGTGACGCCGAAAAATTTTGGCGGCCGTGCCCTTCGAGTATGACGTTTCTTTCACTGAGCACTGGACATTTGCCTTTCGGTGTCGCTAGCAGTCCTCCAGCATTACGGGTGTGCGGAAATAAGGGCCCTTCTATTCAGCTTTAACCTCTAATTTCGTCGTCGAATGCCTCCATTATTATGAATAAGTGCACGCCAGTGTCCAGCAAGGCCGTCACTACGTGTAAGTAGATTAAGCGTCACAGAGAGATCTCGAGTAACAACTTTATCGGCATTCTGACCTTGTAGGCTGAGGTCTTCTTTCGGTAGATATGGGAGACTTAAGGCAGTTCAATTTCAGGCAGACACCCCCCCCCCCCCCCTCTCGGCTGACGTCACTGCTTCTAGTTTCCATGTCGTGATCTGGAAGACCTACAACGTCAGCTAATATACGGTGGTTCGGCGAAGAAAAATGTGGATACGGCGAACGTGACTGAAGTGAAAAGGAATTTACTTGACGGCCAGAATTACTCTTGTCAGGAGAGAACGGCTTGCATCAAGGTGACGGCGTGTGAAGCCGATAGTCTCCTGGAAAAAGTGCGTGCTTGTTGCGTTTGGTGTTACTGTGAAGGCGCAATATAAGAAGCGGTCGCACAGAAACGCGGGTTCACAACGCGAGGCAGAGGAAGATGACGAGATTGGTTGATTGATTTATTGACTGTGGTTTCGTTATTAAAGGACGCTAATTTCTGTAGCCCATGTAGGGGGCACGGCTAAGCGTCCGTGGGGGTGGGGGGAAAAGGGAGAGAAAGAGATTGAAAGGAGAGAAAAGCCGTAGTGGAGGTCTCCGGAAATTTCATCCATCTGGGGTTCTTTAACGTGCACTGACAACGCACAGTACACGGGCCTCTGCCATTTTCGCCCCCATTCAAAATGCGACCACCGCGGCCGTGATCGAACCCGCGTTTTTTGAGTGGCAGCCGAGTACATGACGAGAAGCTGAGACACGCGGCCGCCAGGAGAAACGGAGCGAGGGTGGCGCGCGGCGCTTGCACGTGAGGCTCCCTATTGGAGGAGCGATACGGCGTTCGTCCAGCGTAGACGTCAGTGGAAAGTTCTATGCTAGAATCGCGTTCGAGCGTAATATAGTGCTTCTGGCGTGCGCCAAGAGTCGGAGTGTATGGCTTCGCTGTGCAGCGAGCTCCTTAACGCCGTCTCCATGCAACGCCCAGCGAGCCGCTCAGCTATCAAGAGCACGGTCGCGTGCTGCCCGAGTGCTGCCTCGTCGAACGAGAACATCGTCCACGAGCCTCCGGGGCCTCAGCTGCTGTTCACCTTCCTGGATAGCCGAAAACCCATCACTGCAGGTAGCACGGTTCAGTGTAGCGCACAGTGCTGCTCCGTCTCGGCGAGTCACGTATAGGAATGCGAGGCTTTCTGTGACTTCAGTGCCCGTCGTCTCCCTCCATGGCCCGCACCACAGTAGCATCAGCGTCACACAGCACCATTCTTCGACAGGCTTCAGTGACGACCTCTCGTCCGCACTGACGCTTCACCTCCACGGACTTTCGCACGTCAGCCGACCATCCTAGGTGAGAGTGTTTCACGGCGGCTAAACTGGTGTGTCGGCTTACATGTTTCTTTTTTTGTGAGCACGAAATAGTCGCGGTCAGAGCTTAATTGGTTGGTTGTTCTGTGTTCATGTTCACCTTTAGTTTCATAATTGCTCACAGAAAACAGCCTCGCACTGTTGTACAACACCTTGCCGTCGTCAGAAGCAGCGTACGCTCCTCTTTTATTTCCGTCTCTTTAGACCCCCTCACTGTACGTTCAATTTGATGATTAGTCGTGCGGTGAGGGCAGAAACGATAGATATATCCCGGTTCTCTTCAATTGTAGCAAGCGCTCGTTGACCAGGAGTGCGCTATATGCCGCTTCGCCGATCGTGGTGTCGCCTGATGGGTCCTCATTGGGTCTGTGCTGCGGCAGGCACACGCTGGCTGTACACTGGCTCCGGCAGGGTAGACAACGGCAATGGGTGATGAACAGCATTTGCTTAACTATATTTTTTCGGCTAAAAATGCGTCTGAGGACGTGGCGTGAGGGAGAAAGACAAATGTTTGTTGCAGCTCTTTTCGCATCAGTTTCAAGTACAGAGGTGACTCTGAATTCCTGCAGAGCACCGCCGCTTTCCTAACATTCTCTGTCGCGATCTCAGTGCGCACACGCCCACGTATCAACTGACGTAGCCAGTGCTAGTCAGTCACGGAAACAGCTGCAGCACGTGCAGGCGCGTGGTGGCCGGGTCGTAGTTGAACTTGGAATTTATTTCACCACAGCCTTAAATCGTTTACACATATATTTCTAGTGTTACATCAAATGAAGATACAATGTGGTGTGGAAGGTGGGAATGTGCTGCCGATAGTTCGCTAGAGCGGAGGCTCGATAGTCGTGGCCCTCTAATGAACTCGTCCACTGTGGTGAGCGCATTTCGCACTAGGCCAGCGAAAAGCGGTCCTTTGACGCCACGTATGAGGTGGCTGGCTTTGATCGAACGTGTCGTGCTGAAATAGCGCGGCAGAACAAGTGCGCCATACGCTCAGGAAACATGGCGACAACCTTCCTTGTTTTCTAGGAGTCATTGCTCGGCTCTCCGTCTGTCGGTGTTCAGGAAGGTCTCGATGAGACGCTGGCAAAACTCCACCCACCTAGTTAAACTTCCCTTGCGGTTGTGAAACCACATTCTCCCGCTTATTCGAGGGAAAATAAGCGCTCGAGAGCATCTTGTCGGAGCACCAATGGTTCGAATGAGCTAGTTTCCGCTAGTCGTCAGCATTCTTGTACGCATCGATATGAAATGGCCCAGGAACCGGAATGTTCTGCACGGTCACCTGTGTCGGGTGGCCTCTTGATGCTATTTCTTGTACAGGAGGAGGAGACACTGACTGAGCAGCTTCAGGGCCAGGACCTTGTAAACAGCGGCCTGTCCGGTGAACGGCTGTTTCCACGCGTGGATGTCTCGTCGGGGTCAAAGCCCTATAGAGATGTCATAGGGACTATGGAGACACGATACGCTCTTCAGCACTTATACCAGTGCTGAGATTCACGAGGAGCTAGGCTTTATTAAGGGGGGGAAAGGTACCCCTGTAGTTGGTCATACTTGGCTGAGAGGGCAAAAAGATGCAAGACATCCTGAAGACCAAGGCATGAACGGCTTTGTCACGGGATAGAGCTCCCGTTCTCGAGCGTTTCGGTCTTCGCCTTCGTCGCTGAGAGCGTACTGCTGGGCACGGATATGGATCTTCAGAAACGATGAAGAATACGGAATGTCGCGGCAAGCAACGTTTCAACAGTGACTAGTCTTCGCCAGCACTGTAGCTCCATTCGGTGGAAGTTTGGCTCCAGCGCGTTCCTTTGTCCTCATCGTTTTTAATTATCTAATTCAAGCCTGCATCTTACGCTGAGCCTCTCTTTCTTTTGGATTTAAATCTACTGAAAGCCGTGAGATATACTTAGCATCTTGCCTCTAACTTTATCACTTTAAGTCTCTCTAATAATGTACACTGTTAATTATGCAATAGGATTATTTGCAATGAAAAGAGCCGGGATGATAAACAGCCGACAATACGATGGTTTGCAGCCACCGCACACGGAACCCTTCGCAGCCGTTCTTTCTTATCGCACAGCGCTGCTCTACGTTTCCGTCCCGGCCAATCGAACCTCACCGACCGGGTCAGAATGTCCGTTGATTGTTGCTTCCATCTTGTAATATGCACAATTTGCGTTTTCTGTGAACAATGGTGCTGAGCAGTTACATTTGCTACAAATTAATTCGACTCATTTGAATCTTTGATGTTGAGAAACGAGCCGGAATACTTGCAGAGAAGCTTTTGGCAAAATTGATTCTTTGGGACTCTTGTGTACATGCACAGAAAATCATCCTTCGGCAAGGTGGCTGTAGATGCCTCGCCTTGTAAGGGGCCGTAGTATGAGCTTGTGACGACAGACATCTGAACTGGGCGTGCCTCCTGGATTCTTCGGCGCGGCACCATCTATGCGCAACAGTGGTGTTTTCTTCAGTATAATGTTTAGAAAACTTTGAGGATGGTGAGCGGTGACGAGGAGCAAAGGTGCATACGCTGTGACCTCACGTCTGGCGGCATTCAAGCCGTGCGTAACAGCAGCAATACGTCATCCGTGTTCGAATGGCTCCAATATCTGTTCGAATATTGAATACAGAGTAAGGAGGAAGGGATAGCTTGAAGGATATTGTAGGCGGTCACAGTAAAGCATAGCAGGAGCTGGGGAAGGGAGGTGAAGGTGAGGGCGAGTGGCGCGAAATGGACTAGGAAAGCAGGAAGACGTCACAACCACACATTGCCCACCAAGCGAATTTTAACTTGGCTTTCAACAGAAATCACGGAACAAGCCGTCACATTTAGTCACATGGCATATTCCCGCCAAAAGCCTTGCAACTGTTCGTCACGGGAGTATTCATGAGGTGTAGGTGAGCTTGTAAGTAATAAAGAAGCCAGGATGGCCAAAAGCTTCGCTCTTAGTCCTGCCTTGCACCACTAGTACAAGTTGCTCATTTTCACAGCGTAAGCTGTTTGAGATCGCAAAAAAGGCCTTTTTTTGGTGCCGTGGTTGTCCGCCGCCGCCGCCGACGCCGGTGTCCGTAACTGCTATAAGGCAAATTTTAGTAAATATAAATAGGACCGAGGAGGATTCAACCCCACGTCCGTTGAGTTGATTCGAACCCACACCCTCTGCGTGGCAGTCGAGCATTCTACCACAGAGCTACGCCTGTGCTTGAAAAATCTTTTCTAAAAGACCAAAACAGGTATAACGTTTGCCGATGAATCGCATCAATAAAACTAATGTTACGTGGTAGAATAATAATACGCAACTACACGTCGCGGAGAGTGGATTGCATAACGAGTTCGAGGAATCATTTCAAAGAACACAGGGCTGCATGCTTTGTAGCTCTGCACCAATTACGGGGGCATCATCAACATCATCATTATGAAACAATCTTCTTCAACTTCTCCGTCATCATTATTACAAACCGCTGCCCTTTATCGTGCCGTATCGTGCCATGCGTCACGCGGCAGGTGATTTGGCTCTTCGATATACCTGATGGCGCCTCCTCGCAAGGTGCGAACCGCTGCTGAAGAAGCGAATCACAGAGCTACGGGCGCGGCTGCAGCAAGGCAACGTCTGCCACAACAGATAGCGGTGTAGAAAGAGGCACAAACCTCAGCTCGCCGTCGACATCGGGCCGAGAGTTCGGTTCGTTCTCGTGAAACGACGCCACGAGACTCTCTAAGATGTGCACTTTTACAGATTTGCACGTTACAATACCACCGTGATTATTGCGTAGTGGGTACTTCCCTATGTGGCGAAATGACAAGAGTTATGGCGCAGAGGATACCTACCACCTCTACTTGCACTAGTTTTGCAAGAGTTTAAAATGGCCTCTAAGAAGGTCGCTCCTCCGGCTTACGCTGTCACTGTCCTGCGGTTCCGCGCAGGCCTGACTTCTTTTGTTGTGAAGGTATTGAGCGCTTTCTCAACTCTGAAACTTTTTTACTGGTGTTGGCATATTACCACACTATTTGCTTTGCACTAGGTACAGAAGCGCTATGAGGTAGGTTGAACTGCTTGGTTAGTTAGAAGATATAGGCTGTGTGACGGGATGCTGAGCGCAATCCCAGTATACGCATTATCATCGTTATAGTTGGTTAGTTAGTTAGGTTTTATGGCGCCTAAGCGGCTAAGGCTATCATGTCCCAGACACAGGGTCTTCACTTCGAGAAAGATTGTTAACCTCGATGAGCTCTTGCCCGGGCAAGGGATCCGATTGTGCCAACTTATTGTGTAAAGACCTCGTCCCTCTTCTCGACATGGGAAAGTCGGTGAGGACAGCAACCCTTGGTGACATAATGCCAAGTAATGATGTGCGGTGCGATCAGTATAAAGGCCTAGAATTTGTTCATACTCAACGTGCGTTAAATAGTAGTTAATTAATATCATGAGGGTCGCGTGGAATATCAACATGTGTTGGTGGACAATGTTTCGTGCAGTACAAGGCTACGTTTTGAAGTTTTCCTGAAAATACTGCTTCCTTTAAAAAGTTCAAGACGCATGATGTTTCAACAAGTGCATTTTCGCCTAGATTCAGTGAAAAGTGAATGTAGATGTGTTCATTATCAAATATAATAAAATGCGTTTTCCTCAGGTTCTCAAATTCTCTGCAAGAAAACATGATGTGGTGTACTGTTAGCTCTTCTCGGTTCCTTTCACAATGGGGCTTGTCTTGCTTTGTTAGTATGAAGCTGTGTGTAATGTGTGTATGGCCTATGCGAAGACGGCATAGTATTACTTCTTTGACACTTTCTTTGCGCACGCAAGATTTCCATTCACCTAAAAGGGCTTTAATAAGTGTAGCTTGTTATTGCCTTCTTCATTCCTAGTAAACTGCCCTTTGTCCCTTAGTTTAGATTGTATTAATTCCATCCAGTCTCTAGGAGGTACGCTCATTTTCGTTATTTGTTTGTGTTGAGCCTGTGCTGCGCATAAGTCAGCTCTCTCATTGCCCCTAATTCCTACTTGGTTTGGAACCCAGCATATTTTAATGTTTTGTTGTCGTGTAGTGCCTTTTATTAAATTGTGTATGGCATCTCCCACTAGTGGTGGTGACTGCGTTTCTCGAATAGATAGCTGTGAGCACACTCAGAGAGTCTGTAATATATGTTACTATTTCGGAGGTTTTCATGTACTATTTTTTCCATGGCTAGAGAAATGGCGTAACATTCAGCCGTAAAGATAGATGCACACTGTGGCAGCCTTCGTGCGTCTTCCCAGTTCCCTTGTGCCACAGCACTTCCAACATGGTGGTTGTTGTCCATCCATCGGTATAAAAAGTCGTAAAGCATCTGTATTTTTCCCTAGTGTATAAAATTTTTGATCAATGTGTTGTGCTGGGGCTTGCGTTTTAGAAAACTGTCATAGAGAAAAAGGCTATGGGAAAGTTTGCACCACGGCGGTAGAGGTTCACGTCTATGTGCAATGGAAGGTAACATGTCCAGTATCCCTAGGTTCTCGCAGATTTCTTCGAATCGTAGGATCAGAGGTGTAATGGCTTGTGATTTCTTGTTGAAAAGTATTCTCGAAGGAGAGTTTGTGACGAGTAGGTGACATACGTGTTTCGGTATGGACCGTACCTTGAAGATATATGCACAGGTCAGAGCAGATCTGCTTTCTAACGAGGCACGTTGGTTTCAACGTACAGCCTGGCTATAGGACACGTTCTGCACGCTCCACATGGTATACGCAGGCCTGAGATGTGAACGGGAAAATTAGCATCCATGTACTGGATCTAATTCTTTAAGGTATGATGGTCTTGCTGAATCATACACAATGCAGGCGTAATCCGTAGTGGAGCGCACCAGAGAGCGGTAGATATGCAAAAGGCATGTTCGGTCAGAACCCGACTGTTTTCGTGCCAACACTTCCAGAATATTCAGTGACTTGGAAGCTTTCTTTCTCAGGCTGTTTATATGCCTTTGTAAAGTTTTTGTCAAAAGTTATGCCTAAAAATTTTTTTCGTCCTTTACTGGGAGTATAACTCCATTTAGTTGCAGAGTGAAGTCAACCTGTGGGCCTCTATTTATTCAGAAATGAACAGCGACTGTTTTTTG
Source organism: Hyalomma asiaticum (assembly GCA_013339685.2). NCBI lineage: Eukaryota > Metazoa > Arthropoda > Arachnida > Ixodida > Ixodidae > Hyalomma > Hyalomma asiaticum. The sequence continues at coordinate 11,980 of JABSTT010004060.1, read as the reverse complement.
CGGAGAAAACGTGAGTGCATTTCTGTCAGCCCACACTGGAAGTTTGTTCAAAGTGAGCTGTAGCTGCCTCTCGCGTGTTGGCAAGTTGTAGAATGTGGAGGCAATGCAATTTGAAGGTCATCAACATACACAGAATACATTATGGACGGCGGAATGGTACTTACTATGGAGTTCATTTTTACTATGAAGAGTGTTGTACCTAAAATGCACCCCTGCGGCATTCTGTTTTTCTGGAGGAGGCTCTTTGAAAGGGTTGTGCCCAGACGTACATAAAATAAGTGATCGGATAGGAAATCTTTCAAGCAGTTTAGCATTCTACCATGTATACATAGGTTGCCTAGGTCGCGAATAATTCCGAACTTCCAAGAAGTGTCGTAAACCTTCTCCATATCAATCAAGACGGCTAGTCAGTGCTGTTGGTGTATGATTGCTTGACGGATTGTGTTGTCCAGACAGGCAAGATGATTAGTTGTTGGGCACGTCTTTTTAAATCCAGATTGGCGGATGTCAAGAAGTTGACGAGTTTTAAGAGTAAACATTAGCCTTATGTTCTGGGCACCTTCCAATGATTTCGCTAGACTACTCGTGAGGGCTACAGGCCTATAACTACTTGTAACAGTTGGTTCTTTCCAGGGTTTCAGAAATGGTACGAGCACGCATTGTTTCCACGCTTTGGGTATTCTGCCTGATACCCATACTTTGTTAAAGAATTGCAACAGTGCTCCTATGGCAGCTTGTGAGAGGTGGGCGAGCATTCCGTAATGGATGTCGTCAGGGCCGGGCGCTGCCTTTTTGCCAGCGGACCGTACCTTTAGTATTCCCTGAAGTGTAATTAAACTAGTGTAAGACTAATTTATACTGCTACTTGTAGGAAGTCGCTGTTTTTCTGCCATTTGTTTGTACCGTAAGAATGTTTCTGTCTAGTGTGTGAAGCTCGAAATCTTTTAGAAATGTTCACCTAGTATATCAGCCTGTATGGCCAAGCTTGTTTGTGTTCCAGGAGCTGTTAGCAACGGGAGTGTAAAAGGTGAAAAGTATACATCAAATCTATGAGCTTACTGCCGCATGTGTTTGAATATGATGGAATCCTTTATAGAAAACACACAGCTTTTTCGGGCAGCCTTTTCTGCTTCTCGGCGGATATGGCGTGCTCTGGCTCTTGCCTTTTTATAATGGATGAGATTTTCGTATTTTGGGTATTTACGAAACATCCCCAGGTTTTATATTGTATTGTTTCTTTTTGCCTTCCCTTGCACTTTTGCAAATACCAGGATTTGCGATTTTGTTGTACTGCTCCTGATGACTGACGATAGCTAGGCGCGCAGCAATAATGATGCAGTACGTGAATAGTTCGTTTAACTCGCCCACATTTAGTTGTTCCGAGAAGACTTTCGCTAAGGAGGCCTGTTCTTAGAACAGTGCCCAGGCGGCTAAGTGCAGTTTCCATCGACGTGGTTTCGTTGGGATGATTTCAGGTGGAAATGACAAGGTGGTTTTAACAGGAATGTAGTAACAGCCTTACGGGTCACCAATGACATCCCATTTAAAATTATTAAAAACTGCTAGAGAGGGAAAAAAATTACAGCATATCTACGGAGTGAATGATGATGAGTGGGCGAAGCTCGGGAGGTTCATCGTAGATCGTGCCGAGTTCCGGATTAATTTACTTAACGCGCACGCTACGAATCCTCATGGTCCAACTATGCACATGTGAAATCTTCCACCGGCACTTCATTGCAAGTCAAGATCCAGTGCATATCTATATATATATATATATATATATATATATATGGGTTGCCGGTGAACGCTTCTCCAACGCGAGCAGTCGGTATTTCTCAATCAAGAAACTCGCTAGGAGACGCTGCCTGCGCCAACGTACTCTCTCGCGGGTGAGGGCGCGTTCTCCTTCTTTGCGAGCTGGTACAGCATTCCTCTAAGAAAGAGCGTTTCCATAGCCAACGCGCGCCTTTGGCTCTCCTTTGGCTCTCTCTCTCTCACAAGACAGCAGAGGCACGCGCCGTGAGGCAAGCGCCGGGAGGGAGAAGGTGAGAGGCACGCGCCGGGAGGCACGCGCCGAGGGCGAGCGCGTGCCTCCCGGCACGCGGGTTACGCCTGATGACTGACGCGTGACAACGTTGGACTAAGCGGAGATTCGCCCCTAAAACAAATTTAAACAGCTCATTTTTCCCGTGCTTGGAGAGCAGCATGTCGGTTTACCTGTATTAAGCAGGCAGACATCATTAAAAGGGATAAAATCCTCTAAAATACGCCCTCTCGCGTTTATATAATCACTGCTTCAAAAGGACGAGTGTGCATTAATACCGACAACTATCAGATATGGCTCTGGTAGGTGTCTAAAAAGCACTTATATATCATGAAGTGGGACATTCAGATGTGGTTCCATATATAGCGCACATAGTGTAATGGTTTTAGTTAAAGGGACTGTCTACCGTCCTTCATCGCTCTCCCGTTTTTTGGCTCAATAGAAAGCGTACCTTTCGAAGTGTCCAAGCATGCAGTGGTTTCTCCAGAAACTGAATAGAAATTATTAAAACACAATTTTTTTCATCCACGAAGTCGCTCCCTTCCTAGTGTAGGCATGCCAGCAACACTGGGTACCGCGCATGATGTGTCGTCGTCTCCCTGGAAACCCTTTCGGGCGCGGGAGGCATCTCAACGCGAACCGGCTTCAAGGTCGACATTCCAGAGGCGACGACGAGGAGGAGAGGCGAGGGAAGTCGGCGCGCGGGGGTGCGTCTCGGACATGCAGCGGGGCATGCATGACAAGTGCAGTACTACGCGCCTCCGCAGGCAGACGAATTCGAAGGCAGCGCCACCTGCGCCACCCCGAAAGCAGCGAAAAAAAGAACAAATTGCTCTTGCAGGCTATAACAAGGTGTCTCGTAGGGTGAAGTACGCTTGCAAGACATACATAATAGTTTTTCAGCAGAGTATGCATACCTGCGTGGGCTGGTTCTCGTACACTTGCAAAATGACGAACACGCTGTGGGTGTCGCTAGCAGCGTTTTTTGCACCACTTTCAGAGCGAAATTAAAAACATAATTCCTTTTTTGTGGGCTGAAAGCGTGCTCGTTGCCGTAAATGTGACGCACGATCTGCCCAATTTTACCACAATCTTAAAGAACTTTTTGAGCGGTAGACAGTCCCTTTAAAGGAACCGTTATCCTACACCCTCGCAGTTCGTTTAAAGCTTGAGTTCCCGTGTAGGTACGTCGTTTTCGACTACAATAGTGCATCTCCAGAGAGCCTATTCGATTGTTCTCTGTCGCACCGAATGACTTTATATTTTCTTAAAACGTTTGTATGTTGCGGTCTCAAGTTGCTTTCCTGTAAGCACAAAGGCACAGGCATCAATGAGTTTAGTATGTCTTTTATGTCACGGTAATTTTTATTAGTGCGCGACAACTCCAGTGTATTACGCCGTGTTTGGGTTTTTGGAGAAGGTGGCTAAAATGTTTGTTTTGTGCCGTGTTGTAATGAGAAAGGCTTATCTTACGGGACCTTTGTCAGACCCTGTGATTGGATTTTTGTTCCTCTTGGAGCGGTCAAGAGGCTCTCGCCGCTTCTTAGGCACTGCCTGCGCCACTGAAGACGGAATGGGTGTCCATTGGCTCTTGCGTTTCACTGGACCGTCGCTCTAACGAGCGGCGTGTGCTTGGTGTCGGCTTTGTAATAACGGACGGAGCCTTCGACTCACCCTGGAAAGAGGTTGGTGGCATCTCGTTAGCTTCTCTGCTGCCCTGGCCGGAGCTTGCAGAGGCCTCTGATGTGGCCGAGATGAGAGAGGGCAGGGCACCCTTGGCCTTTCCTACCGTGGGGGCGAGTGGGGTTTGCCTCGGCACACTAGACGCTGTCCAATAGACTGAAAAAGGCCGTTGAGGTGGTGCCCCCTTGTGTACCACATCGGCGAAAAACATCTTTAGTGCAAATAGCAGGGAAACGCGCTGCCTGGCTTATCGGAATGTTATGTTTTCTTAACTTTTACTGGAATTATTCCTTTTCCTTTTTCCGAAGTGGACAAGCTCTGGAGTAGGCAGCGTGTCCACCGTTGCAGTTAGAGCAATTAATCTCATTTTCATCACAGTTTTCAGTGGAGTGACCTGTTTTGCTGCACTTTCCGTAGGTAAGCTGCCCTCGCCAGCTTTGAGAAGCGGGATCAAATCTCTGGAATTTGTAGCAACGTAGTGGATTGGGAATGTATGGTCTGACATGAAGTTTCACATATCCGGCTTGTAGACTTTCGGGCAAGGTGGTGAAACGGAAAGTGACTACTAAATGCTTTGTTTTGATTTCTGTGTTGTTCCGTCTGATCTTTACTCTATGTACATGTATTACGCTCTTGTCCTTCCATCCGTCGAGAAGTTCTTCACTTAATATCATAAAGTCCTCATCACATACCACGGCTTTCACAGTGTTCAAGGAGCGATGTGCGCTCACAGAAATAAGTTTGTCACCAAAGGCTACAAAATGTGTGAGCTTGTATTGATCTGTGTCCTTGACTTCAAGGAGCAGGTCTCCACTTGCCAACTTTGTGGCCCTGTAACCTGTACCAATGGTTTTCTTCAGGCACGTAGCAACCAGAAATCGTGAGATCGCGCTTGCTTTCGTGGATGGTTCTTGGCAGAATCGCAGTGAACAATGTGGAATTTCAGGAAGTTCTCTTTGTTTTTTGGCCATAGCTGTTGTGTTGCGTCCGTGCTTACCCTTTTCTGGGCACGACCGCGTGTAGGAAGGTTAGGAGATCCCATAGAACATGGAAGGTATTCGGCAACGGCGCCTACCGCACACCACGGAGACCAACAAAGGGACGTGGCAGAACATGTAGGCACGTCTGCGCTACGCCAGTAGTACGCCATCACTATAACCCCTTCTGGTACACCCAAGGTTCGACAACCACACAAGGTTAACCCCTGCCGCCAGGAAAAAAGTACATTGAAGATAGGGGAGGACAGGAAAGATACAAAGTGCGAGGAAAGGCGAAGATGTGAGAAGACAGAGCGAGAGGAAAAGGCGACTGCCGATTTCCCCAGGGTGGGTCAGCCCACGGGTGCCGTCTACGTGAGGCCGGGGTCAAAGTGGTGTGTTACCTCCGCCCGGGGAGACTTAAAGGTCCAATCAACCGGCGTCGGCTCAACCCCCAGGATCCCCTTTCCCCCGGACACGGCTAAGTCACCTACGGCGACACGTGGGAGAGGGTCGAAGCCCCACCCCCCGTTGGCTCGGGTCCGTGGTGTCAACACACACCAAACGCCTGCAGAAGCAGGTGGCCCTGCGGGGCATCGTGATAGTCATGCTACATTCGATATAATATCTCCTGCCGTTAAGCTGGTGCCATGCTATATTTGCTGTGACATTAATGAAGGCCACGGGAAGATGGAGGATTTTTTTAATGACATTGCTATAGATGGAGTGAAATTAGGCCGACTTGTGGCTCAACGAAACAGATTTACAAGGCCATGGGAGGATTTTAAGGACAACGTTAAAAGCAAATGAACATATCAGTGTTGCAAAACATGAAGAAAAAGGACAAGAAAAGGAAATTAAAGCAAATCTACAATTTTGGTATAAGGTGGAAAGCCCTCCTCAAGATGCTTAAGCGAAACTAACAAGGGAAGCTGCCAATTATAAAAGGGCAGACATTGCCACGGATAAATGAGCTGCTTTAAGGGAACGAGTCGAGCAATCCATGAGACCAACTCCCACGAAGCGTGAGAAGGGATATGTATGTCAAAAAAGAGATAATGCAGGCTATACCATCAAGCACAAGAAGTCAATAACCAGGCGGATATCAGACGTGTTCGTTAAAGGTTATTATACGACGCTTTTCGGCAGTAAACACATGATGGCCGAACGCTACAGGGAGGAGTTGTGAGACGTGTGCCGCCACGTGACGACGGCGTTGAGGCTCGTCTGGAGATAGCCGTTATAGTCTACGAAATCAAATGAGCAACTGAAAAATTACCGAATGTGGAGTCGCCATGTTACGATGGATTTGTGCTCCCTTGATCGTCAGATAGCCTAGATCTTGCAAAATGTTTTTAAAGGGCCCCTAAACTACACACGCGTTCGATTGATAAAATGTACCGCCTGCTTGTTTCGTTCTCTCCTGCGCAGCGCTCTGGCGGCCGCCCGGTGTTACTTCGTCGCCGTGTGCTCCTCGGCATGTCAGCTTGGTTTTGGTGACGTGTACAGAGGCAGAGCTCCTTTGATTGGCTCAAGGACAAATGCAACATCCAGTTAGTCTTCCAGCAATTGCTCCATGCCTGTGTGTTCTTCCTAGTCGTATGTGGTTTGGTGTCGTTCGCGTATGTGCGTCTGTGAATTCGTAAGCGCTCCTCAACGCAAGCGCCAAGTCGCTCGCGTTCCAACACAATTGTACTGTCGCACATAGCGGAGGCGCGTCAACCGCAAGTGGACAACCTTTGAACTGCGCGTCATCGACGATGTACGTCGCGTTACATTTGGAGAAGCACTTCGCGAGAAAACACCGGCCGGCTGCCGGTGCGTTTAATGATGCGTATGTGATCTTGATAGATATATGTTGTTCTGATTCCGAAACAAAATACGCTAAGAAATCAAGGCTTGTAAGCTCTTACACCTGGAGAGGCGTTACTACCTTAGACAACAAGATATTCATGCAAATATTGGCGAAAGGGCTTCAAAGTGTAATTACAAAGCTTATTGGGTCTAATGAAACATGACAATGATTCCAGGCCTCCATGCGTTGTGGGAGACTGCGAATACCGGTTCGCCACGCACATGTGCATGTGAAATCCTCGAGGGAAATCTTCATGGATGGCGTGTGGAACTTAAAAACATTTATAGAGCCTAGCCTGAGCCACAAGACTGTGCCGCTATCGCTGATTTACTGAAGCACGTGAAAAATCTCTAAACGTGTGAGCACGTGTACGTGACTTGATGTTCCTGTACGATGTGAATAAGACAATAAGCAAAACAAGTGTCCTTGGTATTAACGGTAATGTTTCAGTTCCTGTTGTGCCATCCAGGCTGTTAATGTGTCGAATCCTACGGGCGGTACTTTCCATTTTAAAATGGGTTAATTTTTTCAGACATCCACCTCCATGACGAAACTATGTAAAAGTTTCCTTTTACAACACACAATAATCATTCTGGATTCTTCCTTCCTGAACTGTAGCATGGATGACAACGATTACACATTACACTACTTTTGCTACGCCAATCGCTTCTCTAGACTGATGTACAGCCACCCTTTGTCGCAGGAACGAGCCTTCGGACACTGGGCGGGACCATACTCTGCACGGGAAGCGCTAAACGCGTTGTTGCGCTTTTGGAGGACGAACGGTCTACGGGACAAACTTAGCAGTGTCGATTTTTTCTCTCTTCTTTGTTTCTGCTTATCACGTAAAATTACAATCATTTTTTATTGCCCTACCACTTTCCTCTGCACAAAGTAGCCAGCCGGTCTCAGAACTGGCTAACTTCTCTATATTTCCTTTTTTTCTTCCTCCTCTGCTCCTCCTTCTCCAAGCTAGAACTAGAATCTCAGGCGTTGCTAGAGAACATAGTGAATAATACCAATTTTTCATTATAGTCCACACTTCCAGATACGTCATGTAGATAAAATCTGAAGTAACATTTTAGTGCTCCACCGTTTGCCTAATGAAATAATCTTTACTGTAAGCTTTGGTGTACGTGCTCACAAGTACTATGTCGGAGTTTCCTATAGCCGCCCTTTCGGTTCTCTGGAAGACAACCAAAAGGACGGATCAGAAATAAAAGTGTTCTAAACAAACCCATGATGCTATATCTTTTGTCTCAGCTTTCACCTCATAGCAGAACATTTAGGACGTTCAAGATATCAATGTTCTTCAATAAGCCGTTAATGTTGTGATGAGTGCACGTATTTCAAAGTGCGCGCCGTGTTTCAAAGTGCGCGCCATAAAAAATGAAAGCAAGACGAAGACGACGTTGGCACGAGCGCTAAAGAAGAATAAAATAATGAACAGGAACACCAATCCGAAAAGGCCACAAGTGCAGCTCTGAGCAATCGGAAAACCACACGGAGACAAGAACACCAATGATGAAGGCCACGATGAAGATGGGTGATAAAAAAGCGCAAGAGAACGGGCGAGGGGAGACCAGGAGAGACCGGGGAGAAGAACGGAGCAGACGTGGCTGAGGCGTGGTGGCAGGAAGAAGCGGACCAGGGCGCGGGAGTGGCGGCCGAGTTCCTGTGACCAGGCCGCTGCAGGCTTCCACCTGGGCGTGTACCCGAGCGGTACAGCACCTGGCGTTGGCCAGGCTTTCCAGCATCTGGCGTTGGCCAGGCTTTCTACCAGCTTCCATCGCCTGTTGCCAGGCACTCCACCGGCTTCTCATCGTCTGGCGTTGGCCAGGCACTCCAACGGCTTTCCATCGTCTGGCGTTGGCCAGGCACAACTGCGGCCCCGGCTCGTGGTCTGAGCGTCGGCTGATGAGGAACGCCGAGAGGTTGCTGACCTCGACTCGCCCGACGCTACCTTCCCAGCGAGCGACACCTCGATCCAAGTCCGCTCCAAGTGCGTCTGCTGCCTCCACCTGGCCATCTACTTTCATGTGCCCACCAGAACGGTGACAGCCTCTTCTTCTGAACTATCTCTTCACACCGTTAATTATTCTCTCTATCATTCATAGTTTTGTTAATTTATCCTCTCCTTCTTATGCTCCGTTTGTCTTTATCCTTTCTCCCGTTTTCCCGTGCTGTAAATACAGCGAGTGTTGTTTGTTTGTTTTGTTCTGCACAAGCGGTCTCGTCTATCCTTTCTCGATGACTGTCAAGCCATCGAGTTTTGAACACACGAACTCAACACATGAACCTACACGAGGGCACGCTAATTCGGTAGCCCCGTGACAATTGGCGTCCGCGGCGACAGGACGACGAGACCGTTTCTGCACTTATTGTTTTTCACGAAAAAGAAAAGAGCGCATCAGAATCTCGTAAAGTTTTTGAAGAGTTGGCACGGCGATAGGTTTGGAAGGTGAGGATTTACGGCATGGGTTGATGCCCGAGAGGCTGCACGGCTACAAGAAGAGAAGGAGCGGTTAGAGTTTGAAAGGGAGATGGAGGAAGAGGAAAAAGACTCGAAGAAATGAGGTTAAGAACACTGAGTTAAAGCTCCGACTGGCAGATGTGGAAAAAGCTCGGATGGAGAAGTTGGAGCGTAGCGAAACGCCGTGCATGAGCACATATGAGGGGGCGTTTGAGGATTGCTCTGTGGTAGCGCTTTATTGAGGGAAGAAGTGAAGACGTTCTCTGGCGAAGGCATGACACCATGCCGCAATCTTTCGATGGGGTCAGAACTTGAGCTAGAAGATAGCATCCGCGTACACAGCAGGCAGACTGAATGGGTTCGAAGGTGCTCGGTGAGGAAGAGGCCAGCTTTGCGAGCTTGGAACAGGAAGTTCCACAACGCTGAGGGATACTTTGGAGCCTCTAGGGGGCTAAGCGTTGTAGATGAGGAAAGAGTTCCTCACAAAATATCTAGTGCAGAAGATCTGCTAGTTTGGTCTTGGTGAGGACAGCGAATGCCGTCGTCAGGAGTGTAGTAGGGCGATAGTCACGAAGACTACAAGTGTTCCGCCACCAGCGGTAACATATATGAAAGCTTGGTCCTCGAAGACCACAGAGATAATTACCTCCGGGGAGGTTGAGATTACGGCAGATGAAAGTGCAGATGGTGATGTGTCTGACATAGAGCGCGATGTCCAAAATGGAAGCGATGATGTCTCGTGTGATAGCTTCACTGGCGTGGAACAGGAAAATTCCACCTGTGATGGTTGTACTTTGGGACCCCTGGGGGGCCAAGTACCAGATGATAATGAGAAAGAAGTTCCTCAAGGTCGCTCTGACCAAAGAGCAGGGGCAGTTAGTATGAGGGACAATGAAGTACCCTCTAGCGGATTCTAAGTGATTGTCACTTCCTATTCATGTGGCCGCTGGAGGCGGCAGCCTGCGACATGGGCTCGGTCGCTGAGGACCAACTAGATGGCTCACATAGAATGTGATGCTACTTCAGATAGTGGTGAAGACGGGGACGTCTCGTGTGGTACAAAGGTGGTTAGCCGAGGTATTGAGAGGAACAGTGGTGAGTTCCATAGGGTTACAGCGGCTTTGAGAAAAAGTGGGGACGCCATAACATAAGCCTTGCAGATACCGGTAGCTCTTCCTGGCTTTCGACACTCGGTATAAATAACAGTTCTTCTGGACATGCGGAAATTTGTAACAGTTGTTTTGAGATGTTTCACTACTTAAGAAGTGGCGGAAACATCGGTGCACTGCTAGCTCTCACCAAAGCGTAAAAAAAAATGTCATGACCTTCTGGAAGAGGCACTTAATTGTCATTCGTGGAAATGTGGTGCAATAATGTGATTGTGTCGCTATGCTTGTTCAGAGTGGTTTGTGGATGTTTGTGTCCTGTGCTTATAGTGTTTCACTGTATATGGACTGTATTGGGACTGTATTGGGACTGTATTGGACCTACTTCGTGAATTGGTGGTGGACTGAAACACGTGCACTTAGCGGCAGTTTTTTTTTTCTAAAAAAGAACTTAATAAAAGGGGGGCTTATTGTGATGAGTGCACGTATTTCAAAGTGCGCGCCGTGTTTCAAAGTGCGCGCCATAAAAAATGAAAGCAAGACCGAAGACGACGTTGGCACGAGCGCTAAAGAAGAATAAAATAATGAACAGAACCCAATCCGAAAAGGCCACAAGTGCAGCTCTGAGCAATCGGAAAACCACACGGAGACAAGAACACCAATGATGAAGGCCCACGATGAAGATGGGTGATAAAAAGCGCCAAGAGAACGGCGAGGGGAGACCAGGGAGAGACCGGGGAGAAGAACCGGAGCAGACGTGGCTGAGGCTGGTGGCAGGAAGAAGCGGACCAGGGCGCGGTAGTGGCGCCGAGTTCCTGTGACCAGGCCGCTGCAGGCTTCCACCTGGGCGTGTACCCGAGCGGTACAGCACCTGGCGTTGGCCAGGCTTTCCAGCATCTGGCGTTGGCCAGGCTTTCTACCAGCTTCCCATCGCCTGTTGCCAGGCACTCCACCGGCTTCTCATCGTCTGGCGTTGGCCAGGCACTCCAACGGCTTTCCATCGTCTGGCGTTGGCCAGGCACAACTGCGGCCCCGGCTCGTGGTCTGAGCGTCGGCTGATGAGGAACGCCGAGAGTTGCTGACCTCGACTCGCCCGACGCTACCTTCCCAGCGAGCGACACCTCGATCCAAGTCCGCTCCAAGTGCGTCTGCTGCCTCCACCTGGCCATCTACTTCATGTGCCCACCAGAACGGTGACAGCCTCTCTTCTGAACTATCTCTTTCACACCGTTAATTATTCTCTCTATCATTCATAGTTTTGTTAAGTTATCCTCTCTTTCTTATGCTCGTTGTCTTTATCCTTTCTCCCGTTTTCCCGTGTCTGTAATACAGCGAGTGTTGTTTGTTTGTTTTGTTCTGCACAAGCGGTCTCGTCTATCCTTTCTCGATGACTGTCAAGCCATCGAGTTGAACACAACGAACTCAACACACGAACCTACACGAGGGCACGTAATTCGGTTATAGCCCCGTGACAATGTGGCCTTTCCAGCCGAAAAGACACTCGGAAGCCAGGAATCATGTAGCAACATCGCGGTGCAATCATGGGGAGAAATCATCGTGGTTGTCTGCACAATGTGCATTAAAATTAAGGAACTGAAATAACTGCAATAACGACTTCATTGAAGCCTGGCAAACATTATGGTTGAACGGTAGCGCCGCAGAAAAACTATCTAAGCAACTTACTGTCGGAAAGTGTGACTGCAACTGCACAGTGCAACGAAAATAAGGGTACCGGTGGGACCGAGAGATGATTATGCATTCACTACTCATCATTATGTTTATATAAAAATATGGCCGCCACGTTCTTGTTTCCTACGACAGGTCGCGGTGCTCGCTCGCTAC
>JABSTT010004059.1:0-28363 GCA_013339685.2 Hyalomma asiaticum | reverse complement strand
GTCTGAGACAGCGTTTATGAGGCATGCGCTATGTCGTGCTATCGCTTGAGCTGCTTTGCTGTTCATAGCGCATCCCTCTTCGTAAACGTATCCCACCCACAGAGAAAATTTTGTCCAACAGCGCCGTACTCGGGCCACTGCCATCGTCAGCGTGCTGTTATCTTTCTCGTGGTGGACTCCAATAACGGATTCGGAGCATGCGGTGGACTCCATAAGCGATCATTCAACTCTCGAGTGGAACAACGACTCCTCATCTATGACTCAAACATTACAGCTGCTGCTGGAGAAGTCGCATCGGGGGTGTTTCGTGAAAATGGGGCGCCGGAGTCGGACGTGTGGCGTGCCGGGGAGATTTCTGTCATCGACGGATACGTTAATCACATGGCTACAGCCGATGACAGAACAGGAGACTTGTATTCTCGAGCAGCTGGAGTCGCCAGTTGGTTCCGAGTAAGGGGTGCCCATCCTTTCATGTCACTTCATTAAGACGGTGACAATCGATACAGAATCTGATAGACCCACATTTTTTTTTCTTTTTTTGGTACCAGCATAACTCGCGACAATAGCGGACTGTGGGACAGCTTAATCCCACTACGAGACCGCATGTGAACCAACGTGGTCATTGATAACACGCCGCTCTGCCGCTGAAACACGATAAAGAAGTTGCCCCGCCACGGTGGTCTTGTGGCTATGGTACCCGGCTGCAGGTCCGAAGGTCGCGAGATCGAATCCCGGCCGCGGCTGCTGCATATCGATGGAGGCAGAGTGTGGAGGCCCGTGTACTGTGCGATGTCAGTGCACGTTAAAGAACCTCAGGTGGTCAAAATTTCCGGAGCCCTCCACTACGGCGTCTCATGTAATCACACCTGGTTTTGGGACATAAAACCTCAAAAATTAATCAATCAACGATAAATTAGTTGGAAAAGTGGCGGGTGTTTCGCAGTCTCGATGTTCTGGGTAACGGCGTGCACACACCACGACGTTTGTTTCGTGCAGCCAAAAGTTGCAGTGAAGGCGTCTAGGAAGGACAATAACTGCTTGCGAGGTTTTGAGGAGAGATAAGAGTCAATGCACCATTCGGACCACTCTTTGCTTTCGGGGTGTAGCTTCGAACAAAAAATCAGAGGAGAAGCCGGAAGCATCCAACCACGTGTAAAATGTCAATGGCGTTAACAACCCCAACGGACTCGCGCGTAGAACTGTGAGCGGGTATGTGTACGGCGCTACACTAGCATAGTTTTGTTATCTCTGGCGATCCCGAGCACGATGAGTGGAAGATCGGTCGGAGCTTGCGGCTAACAAATGCGTCCGAGGGCGTGAACATCACCGATGCGCCCGGTGCAGCTGAGCAAGGAAGAGCAAAGCTACACAGCTTTTCTGGTGGTAAATCAGTAGCGCCGATGACGGTGTTCTTTACCGGAGTTGACTTGGCAACTGGAATAACGTTACTAAGCGCCGTCAAAGCGAATACAGCACGACAGCTATCACCGACGGCATCGTGGGGCGATAAAAGTCTCATTCGAGGATGACACGTGAGCATGAAGGCAGTGCAAGGAACTCAGTTATGTAAAAAGCGTCCTGAATAACGACCCCAGAAACGCACGTAGCGAAATGTATACACTAAATTTGATGGCATCCACCCGCTCTGGGAGATTTGCCAATAACCAGATAGATTTACAAGAAAAAACTTCAAAGTAGAAGGCATAGTCGTTCATTAGAGGAAATTAATTGAAATGAAAGAAGTTGTAAACTATAAAGATGACTAAGAAACTAGGCTGGTAAGTATATGGCTGAATAAAGGAATGGCAGCAAAACCCAGTTCCAAGTATTGCTCTTCTTCACGTCAGGACACCAGGTGGCAGTAGAGCCACTCGTGCTTGCTTCATGAGTGGATTACGCCAAACTTATAGCAGTTAACAAAGCTAAGATGCAGGATTGCGCAGATGGGTAAAGGAAGAACACGCACAAACACTCATAGTGCTGGCGGCCGAATTTAAAGGGTCAGAATATCGCGCTAGGTTACATATTTCTCAAGAAGAATGTTACGACGCTTTCGTGTCATAAAGCCACACCATATATTGCAGATTAACGTAATTTTGAGAGGTATAAGTTCCTTGCAGATGCTGCCGCTCTTAAGTAGGTAAAAGCGTCGTTGAGCTAGTCAATTAATTCAACATAAAAGAGCCTTCGAAAAGAGAATAAAACCGCAAAGCACACAGAACACAGCAAGAGACACCGCGAAGCAGTACTCTCAATTGTTCATTTAATGAAAAGACGCCGAGCTTATAAAGATCAGACATGCATGTGCACTGGGAAAGGAAAAAATATTACACATGTCATTACAAGATTCCTCTTAGCTGTGGTAGATTTTATGTCGGACAAATCGGAAGGTGCTTAAAAGTTCTCTTGGGCTGCTGGAGTGCAAAACTTGGCGACTTCCTGCCGCGACTGCAGGGGCTTCCATCCCAGGTTATCTGACACTGAGGTTATTGGCGTGAAGAATGGTTACCTTGAACGGGACATTGTAGATACTGTGGTAGTGTGGCGCGCCAAAGATGGTTACTGCGTCGGTTCAGCGCCAGCATCTATTTTTAAGAAAGAACATTGTGTCTTTCTGCTTGGTACCACGTTCTGGTGTTTTTAGGCGTTATGTCTACATACACCATCACACCCTGTTATATCTGCTCTGTGGTTTATCGCTGTGACTCTTTTTTTTATTTTTCTACTGCGCACGTATCGCTCACCTCTATAAGCTCTGCGTATTTTTTTTTTTTCGCTAAATGAAAGCTTCGTGGTATCTGTTGCTGTGCCTTGTGCGCTTTGCGATTTTATTCGCTTTTCGATGCATCGCCAACTACCCTACACTCACACTTTCCCGAGTAAAAGGTCCTTAACGAGTGAATTGCCTTGTATTTTGTTGTTACGTTGCTGTGATCATAATTCGTGCAATTTATTAATGTCATTGCTGTTTTCTATGGACAATCGAAGGAATAAACGTGTCTGATAGTTAAGGCTGGGCATACCAGCAGAAGCGCATCCGTGAGGTCATCCTTTCATCAGCTCGCCTAATGAAGTACCTAAACGGCTTTCTCTAGCGTGGATCCTCTCGTGCGTCTGATTTGCTGGTGGTGCTTCAAACTCGAGCATCGCACAATCTTCCCTATGATCTTTTTCATCGCAGTGTGCCAATTTCAGGTGTTACTGTATGTTGTCTGCTGCTCTGGACTTGCACCCGTTTCAGACTCTTCTTTTTGTGACCAATCAAACATGGACAACCTCGTAGCCTTCCACGTGCAGGAAATCGCCCGAGAAGTGCAAACAGGATTTTCCCCGCCGTCGTTGTAGCTGCAGATCTAGATGTAAACCGAACCGTATGGCACGCACGCCTCTCTGGGGAATTGCGCGGTCGGGATATTCCGGATAACTAAACAATTTGCCGTTCTAATGTGCATATTTGTTTGATGTATCGTCGTTATGTAGCGGCCATTATCGTTATTCTCACGCTGTGGCTTCATTAGGATCGCGGGACATGTGCCTAGTTTTCGGGACTAGGGACTCGTAAACAAAGATGATCTAGGCCAAATCACGAACGCAGTGAGAGCTTAAAAAGAAGAGCCAGGCCTGCGCGGAACCGCAGGACAGTCACAGCGTAAGCTAGAGGAGAAACCTTCTTAGACGCCATTTTAAACGCTTGGGAAAGCTAGTGCAAGCAGAGGTGGTAGGTATCCCCTGCTCCCATTTCGCCAAGTAGGGAAGTACCCACTACGCCATAATTACTGCGGTATTTTAACGTACAATCTGTATAACTGCGCATCTTAGAGAGTCTCTTGACGTCGTTTTCCCGAGAACGAACCGAACTCTCGGCCCGGCGTTGACGTCGAGCTGCGGTTTGGGTTCTCACTGCACAGCTGTCTGGTGTGCCGACCGTTGCCTGCGATTCGCTTCTTCAGCAGCGGTTCCGCACCTTACGAGGAGACGCCATCAGTGTATATCGAAGAGCCAAGTCAGGTTGCTGTCGGGGCTGCGCACGTCGCCTGCCGCGTGATGCATGGAAACGATACAACAAAACTGCTTCAAAGGGCAGCGCTTCGTAATATTGATGACGGAAATGTTGAAGAAGATTGTTTCATAATGATGATGTGATGATGCCTCTGTAATGGGTTCAGAGCTACAAACCATGTAGCCCTGTGTTCTTTCAAGTGATTCCTCGAACTCGTTACGCAATCCACTTTCCCCGATGTGTAGTGGCGTATTATTATTCTGCACGTAGCATTACATTTGTAGTGCGATTCCTCGGCAGACGTTATACCTGTTGAGGGCTTTAACCATTTATTGACGAGACATTAAATCGTTGAAAAAAACATTATTTCTTTTATACTTGCACTGACTATAGCATTGTAAAGCACAATTTACAGCACAAAAAAAATACTACCTTTGCTTGCCAAGATTTAGCTTTGTTGCCTGTGGCAACACTAGGCATGAATCCTAAAGGAGGCTTCATGCATGACGCCTGCGGGTAGTGTGATACTTGTACAGGCACTCTTTCCCTGGTGTAAAACAGAGTGCACATCTAACTGCTCATCTTCACAGAGTTTTTGAGATTTTGGTTTTTGGATTTTGGGATTTTGCTATTTCCGTTTGTGATCAGGTGTCCAACAAGGGCCACTTTGTACAGCCTGTCGCATTCTGGTCATTCTGGTCTGGTGCCTTTGGTTGTCGTTGAAAATGCATGACTGCTTCACTTCTCCCATCTTGTCCCTTGTCATAGTGTCGGCAACTTGACTGATCGGAATCTCTCGACGCAGTACATTGCGCGTTTGGGGCTGCTTCATAATTGGACATAGGGAGTACTATGACCATAAACTGCTCTAAATCGTTGAGTCATTGAGGTAACATTGTTGGGGTTCCTCTGAGCACTGTAGAGTGAGGACTGCACAGATCAAAGACAGTAACTCCATATCAAAAAACCTTCTGAAATAGTCGATGGGAGATTCCTACAGTGATGGATGGGGCGGTACATCTTTCCACTCTGGCATGGCACGACCAACTGAGCCTTGGACAACGCTCCATGTAGGGTGATTTTTCGAAGGCTTGGTGATTTTTTCAAGATCATCACCCATGTCATCTGTGGTCGGTGTGTTGGACATCTTGGCAGTCTTTTTAGAAAGCTGCGAAAATTCAACGGAAAGTGAATGTGGCATCAAACAAAAGCTAAACAAAAGCACACAATATATAAAATAAGACATTCCTGGAATTCACAATCACTAAGGGCACAAACTGAAAAAAAATACAGCTTTCCTAAAAGGGCTAAGGAACGACAGCATGTCAAGTGCGCTACGCTACCTTTACGTTGGCAGCGTAAAGAAAGCGCCAGACTCTACCAGGCGTCCCACGTATGTAGTGGCGTCTCTCGTCAGTAGCATCCACGGCTTCACGAGGATGCCAGTGCATGCAGAGAGGTTGCCTGATGTGGTGGTGGTGGTAGTGATTATGGTAGGAAAAGACACTTATTTCTGCAGCCCAAACGGGAGCACGGCGCAGCGTCTTAGTCTGATGTGACCAAGGTACATTGAGCGTTAGACGCCTGCAACCAAAGGTGCAAAAACATGCCAATCCCCTCCCCTCTCCCTATCGCACCCTTTCTCGATACGCCACAGCACCTGCACCTTCAATATCGGGCACCTCTGGCTATTTCAATAAAAATACCTACATGCCTGGGCTGAACCAGCATTTTCTGCTCGTCGTCGCTCGGTTCCAGATCCGAATCATCGCTGTATTCGGGAGGCCTTTGCGGCTCTTTTGCCGTAAAATGTGCCGGATCCATTATTTGGGCATATTGATGGATCCGTGTGTCCTGTGTGACACCGCACAGCGTTCATGCGAATGGTACAGACAAGATAGCACGCTACCAGCAAAGTCACACCATGCATGCATGAGCAGTACGAAAAACGCCGCGTAGTGCCTGGTGTTGCCTATGGGCAACAAGCACACGACGGGCCGCTGTGGGCACAAATTTTGATTGTCACTTATATAACTTGACAGAGAGCAAGGTACAGCATTCTTATAAATAACTCTTAAAGGTCGGAGAGAAAAAAAATGCTTACCACGAAATTTGCGCTCGCAGGTTGACAAGGTGTCGTCGAACGCTAGTGTGATACTTGTACAGGCACTCTTTCCCTGGGGTAAAACAGAGATGCACATCTAACGCTCATCTTCACAGAGTTTTTGAGATTTTGGTTTTTTGATTTGGGATTTTGCTATTTCCGTTTGTGATCAGGTGTTCCAACAAGGGCCACTTTGTACAGCCTGTCGCATTCTGGGTCATTCTGGTCTGGTGCCTCTTGGTTGTCGTTGAAATGCAATGACTGCTTCACTTTTCTCCCATCTGTCCCTTGTCATAGTGTCGGCAACTTGACTGATCCGGAATCTCTCGGACCAGTACAGCGCGTTTGGGCTGCTTCATAATTGACATAGTGAGTACTATGCCCTAAACTGCTCTAAATCGTTGAGTCATTGAGGTAACATTGTTGGGGTTCCTCTGAGCACTGTAGAGTGAGGACTGCTCACAGATCAAAGACAGTAACTCCATATCAAAAAACCTTCTGAAATAGTCGATGGGAGATTCCTACAGTGATGGATGGGGCGGTACATCTTTCCACTCTGGCATGGCACGACCAACTGAGCCTTGGACAACGCTCCAGTAGGGTGATTTTTCGAAGGCTTGGTGATTTTTTCAAGATCATCACCCATGTCATCTCTGGTCGGGGTGTTGGACATCTTGGCAGTCCCTTTAGAGAGCTGCGAAAATTCAACGGAAAGTGATGTGGCATCAAACAAAAGCTAAACAAAAAGCACCAATATATAAAATAAGACATTCCTGGGAATTCACAATCACTAAGGGCACAAACTGAAAAAAATACAGCTTTCCTAAAAGGGCTAAGGAACGACAGCATGTCAAGTGCGCTACGCTACCTTTACGTTGGCAGCGTAAAGAAAGCGCCAACTCTACCAGGCGTCCCACGTATGTAGTGGCGTCTCTCGTCAGTACATCCACGGCTTCACGAGGATGCCAGTGCATTCAGAGAGGTTGGCCTGATGTGGTGGTGTGGTAGTGATTATGGTAAGGAAAAGACACTTATTTCTGCAGCCCAAACCGGGAGCACGGCGCAGCGTCTTAGTCTGATGTGACCAGGTACATTGAGCGTTAGACCCTGCAACCAAAGGTGCAAAAACATGCCAATCCCCTCCCCTCTCCCTATCGCACCCTTTCTCGATACGCCACAGCACCTGCACCTTCAATATCCGGCACCTCTGGCTATTTCAATAAAAATACCTACATGCCTGGGCTGAACCAGCATTTTCTGGCTCGTCGTCGCTCGGTTCCAGATCCGAATCATCGCGTATTCGGGAGGCACCTTTGCGGCTCTTTTGCCGTAAAATGTGCCCGATCCATTATTTGGCATATTGATGGATCCGTGTGTCCTGTGTGACACCGCACAGCGTTCATGCGAATGGTACAGACAGATAGCACGCTACCAGCAAAGTCACCACACCATGCAATGAGCAGTACGAAAAACGCCGCGTAGTGCCTGGTGTTTGCCTATGGGCAACAAGCACACGACGGGCCGCTGTGGGCACAATTTTGATTGTCACTTATATAACTGACAGAGAGCAAGGTACAGCATTCTTATAATAACTCTTAAAGGTCGGAGAGAAAAAAAAATGCTTACCACGAAATTTTGCGCTCTCGAGGTTGACAAGGTGTCGTCGAACGCTATGTGTGCGTTCGCGCGCCAAACTTCTTCTTTTCTCTTCTTCCCGATTTTCGACTTGCTTCACGATATGGCGCAGCACGTTCATGTAACATTTAGGGTTAAGCCAAGATTTTTCAAGCACAGGCGTGGCTCAGTGTGTAGAATGCTCGATTGCCACGCACAGGGTGTGGGCTCGAATCCACGCAGAGGCGTGGTTTGAATCCACATCGGTGCTGGTTATTTTTTTCTGAAATTTCCGCGATATCGGTTACGGACACCGGCGGCGGCAGCGCGGCGGACAACTACGGGCGCCATAAACGGCCCTTGTTTGTGATCTCATAACAGCTTACGCTGTAAAATGCGTTTGTGGCTAATCGTACTGATCTCCCGAGACATTATGCATCAAATATTCTTCAGGCTTAATGACAATAGGAGTCTTAACACCTTCCAAGAATGAAGAAGCGCCGCTAGTTAAATTAGCAGTACGTAATGGCAATTCAGTGTGAGAGAAAGCTTAGTCCTGGGCACTCATTAGTCCGAGTGTTCTCAGTAACGGAAGAACCATCTGTGTCGGTTATAACCTTCACCAGTGTGCCAAAGTCCCTCCTAGAATAAACTTCAGCACAGGCAGTTCGGCGCACTGAAAAGCATATTTTGAGATTATTGCACCGAAGTAGTCACAAAGCAAAGTGTGGTCTCTTCGCAGCAGTTTTTTAACGCGTCTGTGTTATAGTTCCGCGCGTGCGTGTCCTGTGAGTAAAATTAACGGGACTAAATGTCGCACGTCATGTTCACTACTGGGAAGATATCAGAGCCCCATTCAAAAACAATTTCTCAAAATGGCAGCTTTCTCGAAAGGGCAAGTGATGTGATCAGTGGCAGGGTTTGAAACCGCTGGAACGTGTGCGACACACACAGTTTTGGGCACGCATCAGCACGGGGGGAAACTCCGCATACCAACCCATACGTCGGGCCGAATCACGTCACAATTACGTTAGCCGTGTATCGGCGTCATACATGCTTGGTAATGGTAATGGGTGGCTTAAAAGCAGGAATCGCGGACTAACCAAAGCTTTCTTGACTGTTACGTTTCGCTGTTATCTTTCACCCTGCTTACTGTGGATGGCTTTATGCGTCTTTGCTTTCGGGGCCATTGGCAAAAGCTATACCGGACCCTGAATGGTGTATGTTGGTCTCAAATCATTGTGCCATCGTCATCATTTATCCATTCAGCCCCAGCTTCTTAGCCCTGACGAGTACCCTAAGAAATACGTAGCATCGGCTAGAAAGAAGGAGCTGAGGAGCTGCTAGCCAAGGCCGTGGAGGGGGAAAAAATCACGTAGGCAGTGCCACGTGGTTTCCGCTAGCCTCAGCATTCTAGTCTCCTCACGTCTGTGCTCAGTCCTCCTTGGGTAGGATGAAGCCTACTTGATTGCTGGACCGCTCTAGGTTGTTCAATTGGCGGTAAGTCTTAGCGGCGCTAGGACATACCTGAATCTACTGCTTGCCTACCACTAGACCAGGGCCTATTCTCCATGAATCTCTCCCCCTTTAAAATTCTGTGACTGGGCTTCAAGTCTATGACAATACGCCTTCTACTCGTTTTTCTTTCTTTTTTTTTCTTCCTCCGTGGCACTGCTTTCGAAACAAAAGCAACTATAGTTACTTGAAGGGATCAAAAGGGGGCAAGCTCTTTCTGTTGTTTCAACAGCATCGGTTGTTTTATTTTGGCGTTGTCTTGCAACTACAAAACTATTGCGTTAGCAAGCACACTACAGATTTGAATTTATAAAAGTCAGACATTCCCGGCCCCGTTGCTCAAGCAACTCCCAGAGAGCCTGCATTACAATCGAAGAAAGCAGTTGGTTTCGTGAAGCTGGTGCATCCGCAACGCAGTTATGCCACTGGCAAACAGTGCTCCTTCAACTGTGGAGAAAATTTTGACTGGTGTCGCACTCTGCGACGCGAGAAGGAGAAAGCCCTAATGGGCTCATGTGCGTGCCACGCTGATATAGTGGCTATGGTACTTGACTGCCGACCCGAAGGTCGCGGGATCGAATCCTGAACCACAGAGGCCCGTGTTTCTTCGGAGGCGAAAAGCTAGAATCCTGTGTATTCGGTGCAGGTTAAAGAACCACAGGTGGTAGAAGACTGCGGAGCCTGGACTACCGCGTCTCTGATAGTCATGTCGTGGTTTCGGAACATCAGACCCCTAAAATTATTCTGCTCTCGTGCACAGCCGTTGAGCCAAAATGAGCGAGCACGTATGTCATGCATTACTGGCTCGACCCTTTGAACGCCTCGCTCAAGTACTTCAGTCCTTTTAATGTCTTTCTCTAATGCGTCGCCATCCCACCTCTTTCATTCGCAGCGTCCACCGTCGCTCGGCTGCTCGCATTCGCAAATCGGAATCCCCACGCATCGTTTTCGTGTACGGGAAGCAGCACGAGCTTCTCTCTTGCAGTTGCTTAATTGTGCCGCCGTCATCGCTTGCTCGGTGGTCTGAGTGATCTGCCTCGAGCAGCTGGCATCTCCTGCCAACTGTCTTTCACTCCCTTTGCAACCACTTCCCATGTGAGCGTTTGTGGGGAGTTCTCTTTCGAGAAACAGCGTGCACTCAAAAGCGAATTTCCTAGTTTCCAAGAGTAATGGTGGTTCCCTCAAGGACCGCAGCCCTTGTAGGGAACCCGGAAAAACGTCTGCGGGTGTGTGGAGAAAGGGAATGAAGGAGTGGAAGGGAGGAGATCACCATAGTGGAGGGCTACGCTAATTTTGTGACCACTTGGGGTTCTGCACTGACAAGCAACACTACGCGAGCCTCTAGCAGTCTCTCTTCAACTCCTCCTCCACCACCACCATGCAGCTGCCAAGGCCGCTCCAAATCTGACGTCATTGCGCAGAATGGACTATCCCGCTTTCAAGCGTGACGACACCAGTTTCCCTGCGACAGGAATCGGCCGCGCTCGCGAGCATTTACAGCGAAGCTGAAAGCCTCTAGTTGTTCGCGATTTTTTCGTGGCAATATCGTCCGCTCGGGAAAAACACGGAGCGTCACCTGCTGAACAAAAGCACCCCGTTTCTGGAGAGAGTATACACTTGGTAAGCTGGAATACGCTAAAAAGTAAAATAGGAGACGGCGACACCGCTCCGATGTTTTCACACTAATACGCACGTTAGATATGACGTCATAAGGTCACCCATATCTGCATCGTTATTTATTGGCAAGGAAGTCTTGCGTTATGCTTTGAGTAAGCCATAGGATTAGAGAAGCGCGCATCAGAAAATTTCATTTATGCGCTTTCGCTAAGATACGAAAGAATGTAACGCGATTTGTGACGTCATAAGCTGTAAGTTTCAGTACAAACTTGAAAAATGAATATTCGACAATAGTTTTTCTTTATCTTGAGCTGGGGACCTAACGGCCATAAAGTTCTCAAATGCACTTATCAGTCAAAACCACTTCTTGTCCCTTTAACTGTGGTTGCAAGGAGATAAGGCTTAATTCGAGACATATAAACTATTCTGAGTATCGACTTTTTTTTAAAACTCACCGTGTATTTAAAACTGTATACTGCGTGTGAGCCTGCAAATAATTTCAACTTAAATTTAGCAGGACATTGCTACATGTGGTGCACACAGAAGACGCAGCGTACACTAACAACGATCGCTTATCGCAGATCAACCGCGACATTATCTGAAAAACGAAATTGCACTTGATATGCGCTCAGCGCAAGGAACGTGTTCAGGCATTTGTACCCGCCATGCCCTGCAGAAATTCCGAGGCTTGGTATACCATGAAGATAAAAATTTCTGCACGTGCCCCTGCCGAGATTTCTATCTTCATGACATGCCGAGCCTCGGAAGACATCTGATAACACCTCGGGTGTCCAACCCCCTTCTCAGCTCCCCTTCGACTCAGTCAAGTACGTGGTAATACGAGTAAAATATAATACCCCGGACAAAAATATCATGGCCAGGATATGTCTTTAAGCACCTTCTTGAAATATTGACATCTGAATCGCGGCCGCTACATACAAGTCTGAACTACAACGACGTTCTATTTTGTTTTCAGTTATTTGTTTATTTGTTTGTTTATCGTAGATAAACAAACGAAAACAACCTAAGGAAATATTTCACTGCAGAAGAGAAAACCGTCAATCAATATCTTCCCATCGCCAGGGCACATGCCTATAGTTCTGTCTTCTCTGAAATGCAGCGAGGTCTGCTTAAAAAACGTTCATTGTTTCCTCAGGGGAAAGTATAGGGGCTGGTCTAGCATTCAATTACCAAACAGGCAACATTATCGACTCCGGGCGTAGACGACTAAAGCTATGCAGTAAAATGTCAGTAGATACTGTTCGTACCACCGACGGACATCTGTTAGCATTTACTACCGTTTTATTAGCACGGGGTTGCTATCGAGTGCATTAAGGCTATGAAGACAGGTTAACTGCCTTGTCTTGGCCGTGCATTTACGCCTTGTGATATATAAGAAAACTAGACGGAACGTATTTTTTAGTTTTATTGTGGACGGTTAACTGTTCGTCTTGAGCTGCACCCACTGACAGCAAGCAACCGCGCTGCCCCTATCCTAAATAATTACATTACGCCAGCAATGCTGATGTTGGTGCGTGCTTACCGTCGACATTGGTAAGAGCGATCTGCTCTTATAGCAATGTACCGAACATTCCATATGTACTGCGGTGACTCGGCATGCCTTGTCTAGCATTGCTCGACCACGCAGCATTACACCAACGAACGCCGTTTGTGAAGTGCATCCATAGCGGGTACAGCACACGAACGGACGTAACACTTCAGGAGCAGAGAACACAAACAAGTGATGTTTTCGTGTTCTTTACTTTTCCGATACACGATCGGTTGTTTTTTGTTTTTTTGATGTAGATATAAACGAAGGAGTTGTCGCCATTTTCTGGCGACGCCTATCGCTTTTCGCTAAAATGCTGTAACATGATAATAAAAAGAAGAAAGAGAAACGATATGACGCACCACTTTATGGTCGTTTTCCTTTCTTTCTTTCTTTCTTTCTTTCTTTCTTTCTTTCTTTCTTTCTTTCTTTCTTTCTTCTTCGTTTCGCTGTACCCACAATCAATGCATACCAATTGGCCAAGATTCATTAGCGCTCGTGGCCCGTCGGGTTGGCTGTAATCACAGTTTCTGAGGCCACCGAATTTTTTTATCGCATTAATAAGGGAGTAGGCAAGTGGTTGGCTCCTTCATCTGTTGAGCCTTCTTGCTTCATCATCAAGCGTCTATTACAGCGCGTTTTCTACTTTCAAAACTGAAGTCCATGAATTTCGATTAGCTTACTCTTTCTCGTTATTGTCGCTAGACTCGCTATAAGGGAATTGCTATAAGGACTCGCTATAAGGGAAGTCGCCGAAGGAGACAGGGGATTTGTAATCTGTGGCATTTGCAGTGCAAGTAATGTATAAGAATCGTTTCAGCAACTAAAAAAAAAAAAAACTTTCCTTGCCAGACGATTCGATCGGGCTTCGTCGATCTAATCTTTGAAGACTCTCATGCTCTCACCATACGACAAGCACAGACGCTCACGCCACCTCAGATTTATTGCTGTAAAATCCTACACATAAATTTGTACACAACGAACAAAAAAGGGATGTGCCGCTCGAAAACACCACTCCATTCCTCTCCTCCAAATCAGAAGGAGTAGGAAAAGAGATCCCGTTTCGGGCCAACGTACAACAGTGCTTTTGTGGTACAGCCTAATATATATTAACCTGTGCTCGTCTAAAATGTCATTTACCTGCTAGTGTGCGGTCACAAAAGACATGCATGCGATAAGGGACAACCACCGAATGTGACATCAAAGGGTGTAGCCGTACACACCAAGGAATATCCCGAAGTCGTATCAGAACAATTTAAAATGGCAGGTCACAATAGGAACGTACTAACCCCTTAATACTTTACATCCATACTCTCCTTATCCCAGCAGGCAATAGTACCATTTGTACAAGTTTATTATAACCAAACGAACATGGATATATGTTTGAAGGAAGCTCTGAGGTCATTCGCTACATAATGGGCAATAACACCTATGAACACTAAGGTAAATGTCTTACTTCTTTTTAAATTTCTCCTTAGTTCAACCAGGTCAACATACGGCTCACCGTAACACGCCACAATTCTTTCTCAGTTCTTACCTAGATTTCCAGAATTCCAAAAACCGTGCGTTACTAATTCCTCGCTGCAAGTTTCCAGCATTACTTTGCATCTGCAAGCAAGTGCACTTTCTGCCCTCAATTTCAATTTACGTTCCAAATCGAACGCGAGTTGCCAGGAATGCGTTTATGAATCGCTTCCCCTTTTTTACATTCCCTCCAACGTTTTCTTCAATGTTCATTAAGTGTTCCGAACAATTTTGTGTACTGAATCATACTGCATTTGGCGTACTTAATAACGCAAAAATGCTTGTGGTTTCCTGTTTTACGTCCCACTTGAAATAATCAAGTTTCATTCCCTGCACACCTCGACCCGTTGATTCACTTTAAGGTAACAATATCCCCCATCCCTCAGACCCTTTACCTTGTTCTCTCTTGCTTTTCCTAGCTTTCTCCTTTCTCTAGTTTTAGAGTTCATACTTCAGTTACTCTTGTGCTCGCGCTGTTCGGTACCACCATGTCATTCATGGGTCACGACAATCATCATCACCGAAAACCGAGGGAAATTCGCTTATAGCAAGGTTTCTTCAAGCTTCTAGAGGCACTATAACATCTAGCCTGCAGAACAGTGCCTGATTACCTCGTTCACGAAGAAGCTTGATTTTTTCTTTTCCCGATGATTCCGCATGGCATGAACAATTAAGAAAGATATTTTTGGAGTACAGCTTCGACAGAACATTCGGGATATATTTTTCCAGGCCCTGAGGCTGATAGACACCAGGCAGTATTTGTCAGTTGACTGCTAAGCTCTTTACTATGGGATTGGCTGCGTTATAGTCACAAGATCTCTGTACTGAGCAGCTGTGGTTGTCAATTTGCATAGGTTGCATGGGCGCCTTTGAAGAAAGGTTTCCACGTAACGATATTGTTGAGAGCATATTCCGAACATTCTCCGCATTGCTGTGCTGCGCAAGCAATAGAGCATTAAAAAGGTCGTTGCTGGCTATGCTGAACAATGGCCCCTCATCGAAACGCACGCTCTAGCGACATTTCGTGCTCCGTGATTGGTACGTGAAGCAAGTGAAAACAGTCAGTCCACGTGCCAATCCTCCTGATCTTTGTGTATTATTTCTCCGGAAGATGACTCACGCAATATTTATGTTGTAGAAGAGCGAAGAGCTCGTTGAGCGTGGCTTTGCTTGGTAGTTAAGCGAAGCGAAATATCACGTTATTACGCCTGTCATACGAATATGAGAAGCTTTGCTACTCACAGATTCTCAGAGAATTTAAATCTGAGGTCTTCGCCTGAGCAGCAAGGCAACAAATACGTCGCTACATTTTTTGAGGCACTGCTGATTATATTGACGATACATTTTGTGTGTTGGCGCGCTCTTTGGCCTCGTCGTTTTGTTGTCTTTGCTTCCTTCTTTCCCATTTCCAAGGTATCCACCTACCTCCAAGCCTCGCTGATGAGTCACGTCGCGAGTTGGTTCTAGCTCCAAACGATTGAAGCCTTCATCCACATCTGCACGTGCAAGGATTGTCGGTCAAACGCTAACACATTCTTTTGCATGAGTGCCGCGTAATAAGGCTTTCGCAAATTACCAGGTATCGCGCCCATGTACCAGCACCTTGAAAATTTTCCCGTCCGCGGTTCAAGTGGACCGGACTTCGCGAACGATTGTGAACCATTCACCGTTCAACTGCTTCAGCGCGTAGTGCGTACCAGTTTCTCACTGACTCTCCCTCTCTCACCCCCAAGGCGTAGGTAGCCAACTGAGCACACGATTGGTTAACCTCTCTCCCTTTCCTCTTCACTCTGTCTCTCTCTACCAGCTGAGGTGGTATTCTGGTTATGATGCTTCACTAGTGACCCGAAAGACGCAGATTCTATCTCAGCCATGCTAGTCTCATTATCTACGGAGGCAACAGTGGCAGCCTCATCTACTGTGCGCGTTGAACTGCGCGTCAAAGAGCCTTATGTGGTCGAAAATTTCGGAGCCCTCCACTAAGGCATGCCTCATAATCATATCGTACTTTATTATTATTATTATTATTATTATTATTATTATTATTATTATTATTATTAAATTCTTTGGTTCTCCGCTGTAGTGTTTAAGAGACGTAAACGCGAAACACAAGACGTGGTCGCAGCCGAGCCCAGGGGCCTAGGTGTCCGAACCCGGAACGTTTGGTGATTGAACATTGCGTCACCGTAACTTGGCATAAGCTGTTAATTCAGTCACGTGGCTTCATGCCCGCATTTCTGAAGCAGGTTATTGTCGTTGATCGGGATATAACTGACAAGCATGTCCTGTTATTGATGTCATGATCTGTTACCCACGTTGTTCATACAAACGTATTTCTTCCACGCCAATATTTATATAACACGGTGAACATACGCGAGTTCTCTTTTTTAACCATATTTTTGCACTATGCTGTTCAAGCACCGTTTTCTTTTCCTTTTTGATGTGGTCACCTTCATATAAGACGTATATGGGTTTCGCCATAAAGCGTTCCTAATAAGGCGAAGACAGAGATGTAATCCACCAACGTCGCCAACATTACATGGCTTAACGGGCATCGCATTATGTACGGCTAGGTCACAACATTACTATCCAGTTTTGATGTTATCGCATATATCAACGAACTGCACTAGGCTCTAGCATTTCACACAGCCGCCGACGTCACATCCCATTTGCTTTTCATAAAGCACTCAGCGAGTAAACTCAAACATCTGTCGCTTTTATTACCTCCGCGCATGTCCCTTAGAGTTAGCAAAACCTTTCTACTCCTTTGTACATAGCCGTCAACGCTATGGACGCTACGCGAGAAGTTCAGTCAAAAAATGTGGTACTGCCCGCCTCTCATAGCTGCCTTTCGTTGTTGTAAATGCTGGTACGAGCGCATAGTGATGCACGCGCGTCACGCATCCCGATGGCTTCAGTTGGTAAAAAACAAGGCAACGAAGACGAGGAGATGCTAAGAGATGTTGAATAAGATATTCGCATCTGTACAACCGAGTTTCTTATCTTTGAGGCATAGAAGCTTATTTATTACTCGGCATAAAACTGAAAAAAAATCGCATTGTGGCGACACAAAGAATCCTCCATATCTACTGCAAAGTAGCGCTTTTCTACACAGCGTTGACTGCTTGTATGGAATGGAGTATAATGTCTAGAGGATAACTTACCCCAACGCGTGCATGTGGAGAGCCGTGGGCCCACGCCAGCCCCATATCTTGGACAGCGGAAAGCGCATAGAGTAACGTTTAAGCACTTGTACTTCAAAGTGACAGACACGTTGTGTGGTTGGGGAAGCGCACGACATCTCGTTCTCCGGAGACGCGAACCAGTTTGGCAAAACCGTACGAACCCATAAAGAATGCTGCTGTGAATATTCACCGCAAGCACGGTAACGGTTGAGTACAACTGGCGCAGCTTAACGAGGCTAAGCAACCAATCACGAGTAGTGCACTGTCCTTAAGGGGCACCGAGGTAAAGAAGAATTCGTGAGATATTCCGAGCGTACATAATTCAAAGAGAAGACGTCCGTCATTGAAAAAAAAATGAAAAAAAAGAATTTTCAAGGATTTCTTAGTTTCGCTTTCGTAACGCGT
Organism: Hyalomma asiaticum; assembly: GCA_013339685.2. Lineage (NCBI taxonomy): Eukaryota > Metazoa > Arthropoda > Arachnida > Ixodida > Ixodidae > Hyalomma > Hyalomma asiaticum. The sequence continues at coordinate 10,850 of JABSTT010004059.1, read as the reverse complement.
GACCTCCGTCTATTATTTGTCGCTGGTGGAATGTTCCACGTCTTTGCGGCAATGGTAGCATTCACGATGCTGAAGGCAATGCTAGAGGCCCATACTCCGTGCAGTGTCAATGCACGTTAGAGGGCGTCAGGTGGTCAAAATTTCTGGAGCCCTCCTCTATGGCCTGCCTCACGATCATATACACACGACTTGGAAACAGAAGTCCAGCAATTACTTCATTTTTATTCCACAAATCCCGTTTGCGTCTAGTGCTTCTTGGTAAAAACTCTGCACATGCTTGAAAGGCTAAACTGCAACATTCTGAACGTTGTATCAGCGTTTGCTTACCTTTCCTCCGCAGGGACGCAGGGTCACTAAAGAAATGACTGAGAAATGTTGCTCTGACGCCATAGAACAGAACGAACAGGACCTGTAGAGTCAAGCAAGACCGCAGCTGCATTGCTCGTCTCTCCAGTACACTTCTCACGGGTTCGTGTCTAAGACTATCCCAGCGATATTCTTTGGCAGTGCTGGTACCGTAATCCTGCTAAGCACATTGTCCTCGCCGTGCTGTTCACTGGCCACCGAATGTCTAGACCGCTGTTATGAGAAAGCGGGTGGTGTGAACCAAGTAATAGGGGCAGCTTTCATCAAAAGGGATGACACTATTTTTGTATTAAAGCACTGTGCCTGAGTAGCGGCACTTACACAGACACACAAAGCAACAGAACATACCAATATTTCAGTCCGGAGGCTCGTGCATGGTGAAGTTCTGCCTTCGTTCTCCGAAAACAGCTCACGGCCTATATTGTCTGGTTTTTTGGGGGCTAATCGCTGCACTATATAACGAAGAAAGTGTGAACGAACGCGACAGCAAAGTTTAGTAGGGCCAATGTCCAGACGTACGACAGGCTTGATTTCGCTCGCGTCAAGAGCAATTTGCGCGAGAGCGCGACTACATATTATTGCTTCATGCTATCGACACTCCCTTTGAGGGTCGTGTGCAAAGGTCTCTGACGTGAAAGTGGGCCACCTGAGCGCGTAAATACGGTCATACAAATACACAATAGAGGTAATTGCGATGCCCTTGCGTCACAGTCCGTGCAGACGATACTGCCGACAATGATGGCTACGGCGGCACGTAAAACAGAACGGACTGTGCCATGGCAGACGGCTCGCACCGTGAATCGGTTAGGTACCTTACAGACTACTCAAACCACACGTTTTTGTGACACTGCAAGCTTGTGAATGTTTTCGTTTGTATTGTTTCGTTTATAGTTGATTATTGGTAAGAAAAGAGCATTGTATAACAGCAAAAATATGCTGACATTTTAGGGCATTAAAGGAGACACAATACATATCAAATTGACAAGCTGTCTAAAAGACAGCTTGTCAATTTGATTATTATGTGATCATACCACGTCATCTGTTCATTGAAATATGCACCCAAAGTTCTTATTGAGTTACAATCTCTCTTTCTGTGTTATTTACATTATGGTGCTAGCTTAACAGTATTGTTAATGGCCGAAACAGATTGACTTGGTTGTGCCAATGTTAATTTTAGCAGTTTTGACCATCCAATAATTTATTTTATAAAGCTCTTCTTTATCGTTATTCCTAAGTCTGTTGCTGAATATCCGGCAGAAAACACTCTGGTGTCATCTGCATATATAATGAATTAGAATGTATTGTAAATCATCGGGATCTCGTTCATATGAAGTAAAAATAGAAATGGTCCCAGCATACTTCCTTGGGGAACACCCCATTTGAGTGGTTTTTCATCTGATCTTTCTCCTACAACAGTTGCGGACTGACGTCGGTGTTCTGTGTAGGGGGAAAGTAAAGAATGTACCATACGATTCTAGCTTTCTTAACAAAATGTTATGCTTAACAAGGTCGCATCGCTTTGAGCACTAGAATGTGCCAGTACCGCTCCTCATTTTCGAATTTCTGTTCACGTAGGGCAAGTTTAGTGGACATCCTCTTACGGAAACCTAGACATAAGAGGTTATGACAATCCTCAAACGATGACAAGCGCTCTAGAAAATTTTTTTTCGAAGCCTTTTGAAATATTGGCAGTATGGATACCAGCTTTAGTTGCTCATGTCATTGTCTCCTTCTTCATGTCTTCTCTAAATAGTGACAGTCTTTGGCATTTCTGGATCTATGAAAAAGTGGTTGTTGTAAGGGGCTTATATATAAGCTCATGTTATGAGCTATGAAATAAATATGGCCAAGTTCTTTCTGATGTGCCGGATAACGGTACCAGGCGTATGAATTTTTGTTCTTAGTTATGAGCAGGTCTATGAGAGTCATCGATGTATTTGTTAATCTTCTTGGCGTCACTTTAACATTTCCAGACGAATAGACACTCCGGAGAGATATAAATTGGTATGTGGTACTACTTACATCTAACATGACTATGCTAAAATCACTCCCTCAAATCATTTTGCATAGATTCGCGTTGGAAAGCCCAAAGCAGAATTCTAAAGTATGATAAAAAAATTGTGAACCATCACTGGCAGAGGCCGATCACACATACAGAACATCTGAGCACGAGATTTCACTGCACTGCGAGCCCTTCATAACTGGATCTACATGATAAATGTACAAAAGCATTTCCAATTCATAGTAATGTATAGCCATAGAGGTAGTCATTATTTACAGCGAAAAAAGCAGCTTTTCAGCGTAAGCTTACCTTACGTGGGGCATAACATAATTGCATAACACTCCTTTAATTGTTTCGATATCATTTATTACCAATCGGAAGGGAATGCCTCCAATCAGATGTCTGGTAAGATTTAAGGCTGAAAATAATTGCATTTCAGGGACTATCAAACAAAAGTTTCCCTTATGTAGAAACTTCCCGTATTAGTAAGCTACGCTTTCACAATACCAAGAACACCGCAGGATACTTGGTAAGCTATAAAAGGTGCAAAAGGAACTCGCAGCTGCCGACACCTCTCCGTTTCTCGCGTCTCAAATTTTTGTGGACTCTGCTAAGGTCTGAATAAATAATTATTGATAAAATTATGCAGATTACCTTCTAAACAAGCCAGACACCTGCCATAGCATGTTTCAGACAATTCTATTGAGCTGTTGCTCAAAGGATGTATGGATATGGACCAGATACAACTTTACTATGGCTCAAAGTATGAAAAAACTGGAATCCATGGCGTCACGTGTTTATAGTATCAGTGCGAAATTATGCCGATTGCGTTCTAATTAAGCAGACACCTAACGTAGCATGTTTAAGACAATGCTGTTGAGCTGTGGCTCAAAGGATGTATGGATATGGACCAGATACAACTTTACTATGGCTCAAAGTATGAAAAAATAAACTGGAGTCCATGGCGTCACGTGTTTACAGTATCAGTGCGAAATCCAAAAGTGACACTCACACCTACATTTTCCTCTTCTACCGAACATTTAGAAAATATGTTCGTACCATGAACACAAAAATGCGTTTATTTTCATTCGATGTCCACAGTCCTCTGCCCTCATCGGCGGCCAATGATGCCGCGGATGGGTTTATGAAATGAACCTTTTCCTGTGACGCGTCAATGGCTAGCTCTAGTGGCTGGAACTTGAGGCGGTAGTAGTCTAGAATGCCCATGCCCAGGTTAGCCAGGGCGCCGGTCACTCCATGACGATGCTAGTGAGGAAGCCGGCGCTATGGTCGACCAGGTTCCGTATCGACTTGTGGTAGCCGGACCAGATGGCCTGCAGCAGGGTCTGGCACTCAGTTCCGCTTCGAATCTGACCGGTCGAAACGCGCCGCAGGAAATCCCGGAACCGCAGCTCGGTCTCGTCCGTCCTTGTAAAAAAAAAAAGTGCGGGAAATTGCGAGTAAGTTTCCCGAGTTGAGTGTGCGAAAGCCTGAATCTGCTGATAGTGTACGAGGCCGGAAACAAATGCCAATAACACTTCGAAAAAAAAAAATTACTCCATCTCCCACTAAAGGGAACCATGTGTGGATGCGACAGCAGGGAAATGTTAGCTTGAGCGGGAGATGGTGTAATTTTATTAAGAGTACGAATGAAAATGTATAGAGAGAGAACACGGTGGCTGCGTGATGGCCCGAGCACTCATCGCGGCGCTGGCACAGGAGAGAGAACGAGGCGCGCGCGCTCGTCTTTTCACACCGCGGAACTACCGTGGCGTCCCCAGCGGAGTATGCAGATGTCGCACCACCTGTCGTGCGCGCTTTCCGTAGAGTAGAGGATTCTTAGAGGAGAGAAAGGGGAGCGCAGGAGAGAAGTCTAGAGAGGGGGAGGGGACGCGTATGCGCTGTGGGGGTGGGGGACGCGAGCGCTGCTCCGTAGAGTAGAGAGGATTCATAGAGGAGAGAGGGGGGTGTAGGAGAGGAGAGTGAGGGGGAGGGGACGCGCATGCGCAGTGGGGGGTGGACGCCGCGCGACGGAGGGACAGAGCCCCCCCCCCCCCCGCTATAAGCTGCTTCGCATCTAAAAATTAGACGGACTGTGGGAATAGGTGTCACGCTAAGCAGTCAGAGAGGAATTTACCTGCGCCGAACTATTTCGCATTCAGTAAAGTGATACGAGTACAATCAATGTTTGTGTGCAAACAGCACAGGAACCATCACCAGAACTGCCGATGCAATAGATGTAGTTCCAATATGTAAAGTGTTCGAAGAGCCGCCGTAGCCCAAAGGTAGTGTGCTTGCTTGACAGTTTGGTGTCCTTGGTTCCATTCCTTCCCCTTAAGGCGGGGTAGGTTGAACCTTGTACGCGTCTGCCCGCTTACTATGTTCACGTTTCATTCGCGAACTACGAAAAGCACTGTATTTTGTTCTTGTTTAACACGCGCTAAGTGTCTTGTCATGAAATTTCGGAAGTCCATTTTGGTCGGTCTTTTATTAACATAAGCTGCGATGCTAACAGTCAATCACCTGTGGCGCATGCCTACAAAGCGCCGGCTGAGCACTCCGGTTATGAACCACACCGCATCGTACCATCGTAAATCGAGACGTACATCACTATTATGTCATTTTAGTGATTACTTGATCAATCATTCAGGTTCGTCATACATAGGTAACCGACCATCCCAACCTTCGTATGTACCAAGAGAACGAGACGACCAGGGGGGTACGGAGACGTGGATGGATGGATGGATGGATGGATGGATGGATGGATGGATGGATGGATGGATGCCGCGGCGGCTGCATTTCGATGGACGCGAAATGTTGAGGCCCGTGTGCTGTGCGATATCAGCGCACGTTATGGAACCCCAGGTGGACGAAATTTCCGGAGACCTCCACTACGGCGTCTCTCATAATCAGAGCTGGTTTTTTTGCGTTAAACCCCACAAATAAGTCAAGGCAGCATTTCAAATCTATTTCACGAGGAGCATTACGTAAAGCGATTCCATTTTGCCCCACGACATGTCCTACATTCACGCCGTGACATCAATGCTGTACAAACGGTTAAATCACAGGCGGTTCTGGAACATTACTGCAGATTTCGTAAATGAAAAGGTGAATTTTCACTTTTTTAAATTGTCTTACCTTGTTCGCACTTGGTCCAGGAGGATTTCGATCTTCCTTATCCTGTGCTCGATTTCCGATCGCTCCTGCCTGCTCCTCATTCTCTCCATCTCGTAGACCAGGAAGTCGCGCATACTGGTCAAGTTTCGCTGGAGCTCTCGGCCAGTGGTGATGTCTACCTCAATCTTGTAGATGAGCGGCCGTTGAAACCGCAACATCTGGGAAAATATACGGTACGTACCTCTCTCTCTCTCAGCGTACGTCGCCAGTTCAAGCACTAAATGAAAAAATAACGAAGAGCTCATTTCTTTTTCTTTGCCGAAGTTGCTTTGTTTGTATTATATATGACGCCAACGGTTAGTTGTCATCGGTGTACATTTTGGTTGCGAAATCACTGAATTCATCGGTTGTGTACAAGTCGTCTGCCTGTTTTAACCGTAATAAGTGCAGCCCACGTGTCACTTGCGGTGACTTCAATGAATAGTTGTCGACATCTAGGCGACAACACGGTGGTGCGAAGTGCCTTCGATGTAATAAAAGCAAATGAGTGACATAGGGACAGTTTCTTTTGAGCTGCGTTTTGCGTGTTGTTGCTGCAGACTACATTTGATACATGAGCGCGAGAACTGTCGTGTAAATGTATTCGTTTCTTGCGGTAAAAAGTGACCAACAAATCAAAGCAGAAGGGCTATCTCGGTGAACTAGCCACATATGTTTACCGCTACCTGAGGTTTTGAATCGGCCTTTCTAGCGGTTTAACTGCGGCAGTGCAAGCCCAGTTATTTAAAAGCCAAACGTCACGCACATGGCGACAATACTCACAGCGGTTAGCTGGGCTAGTCGTAATGCTGACTTCTAAAGTATTTCCAGCGGTAACAAAGGAAAGGGAAGGGAAGACATACGACAGGACAGCAGATAGTCACTTCAATGCCGTATGAACTTGCTCCATTTGGGAATAGGAAAAGACCGTCATTGCTCATTATCCACCTACCTCCAAGCCTCGCTGATGAGTCACGTCGCGAGTTGGTTCTAGCTCCAAACGATTGAAGCCTTCATCCACATCTGCACGTGCAAGGATTGTCGGTCAAACGCTAACACATTCTTTTGCATGAGTGCCGCGTAATAAGGCTTTCGCAAATTACCAGGTATCGCGCCCATGTACCAGCACCTTGAAAATTTTCCCGTCCGCGGTTCAAGTGGACCGGACTTCGCGAACGATTGTGAACCATTCACCGTTCAACTGCTTCAGCGCGTAGTGCGTACCACAGTTCTCACTGACTCTCCCCTCTCACCCTCCCAAGGCGTAGGGTAGCCAACTGAGCACACGATTGGTTAACCTCTCTCCCTTTCCTCTTCACATCTGTCTCTCTCTACCAGCTGAGGTGGTATTCTGGTTATGATGCTTCACTAGTGACCCGAAAGACGCAGATTCTATCTCAGCCATGCTAGTCTCATTATCTACGGAGGCAACAGTGGCAGCAGCTCATCTACTGTGCGCGTTGAACTGCGCGTCAAAGAGCCTTATGTGGTCGAAAATTTCGGAGCCCTCCACTAAGGCATGCCTCATAATCATATCGTACTTTATTATTATTATTATTATTATTATTATTATTATTATTATTATTATTAAATTCTTTGGGTTCTCCGCTGTAGTGTTTAAGAGACGTAAACGCGAAACACAAGACGTGGTCGCAGCCGAGCCCAGGGGCCTAGGTGTCCGAACCCGGAACGTTTGGTGATTGAACATTGCGTCACCGTAACTTGGCATAAGCTGTTAATTCAGTCACGTGGGCTTCATGCCCGCATTTCTGAAGCAGGTTATTGTCGTTGATCGGGATATAACTGACAAGCATGTCCTGTTATTGATGTCATGATCTGTTACCCACGTTGTTCATACAAACGTATTTCTTCCACGCCAATATTTATATAACACGGTGAACAATACGCGAGTTCTCTTTTTTAACCATATTTTTGCACTATGCTGTTCAAGCACCGTTTTCTTTTCCTTTTTGATGTGGTCACCTTCATATAAGACGTATATGGGTTTCGCCATAAAGCGTTCCTAATAAGGCGAAGACAGAGATGTAATCCACCAACGTCGCCAACATTACATGGCTTAACGGGCATCGCATTATGTACGGCTAGGTCACAACATTACTATCCAGTTTTGATGTTATCGCATATATCAACGAACTGCACTAGGCTCTAGCATTTCACACAGCCGCCGACGTCACATCCCATTTGCTTTTCATAAAGCACTCAGCGAGTAAACTCAAACATCTGTCGCTTTTATTACCTCCGCGCATGTCCCTTAGAGTTAGCAAAACCTTTCTACTCCTTTGTATACATAGCCGTCAACGCTATGGACGCTACGCGAGAAGTTCAGTCAACAAAATGTGGTACTGCCCGCCTCTCATAGCTGCCTTTCGTTGTTGTAAATGCTGGTACGAGCATAGTGATGGCACGCGCGTCACGCATCCCGATGGCTTCAGTTGGTAAAAAAACAAGGCAACGAAGACGAGGAGATGCTAAGAGATGTTGAATAAGATATTCGCATCTGTACAACCGAGTTTCTTATCTTTGAGGCATAGAAGCTTATTTATTACTCGGCATAAAACTGAAAAAAAATCGCATTGTGGATGCGACACAAAGAATCCTCCATATCTACTGCACAAGTAGCGCTTTTCTACACAGCGTTGACTGCTCTGTATGGAATGGAGTATAATGTCTAGAGGATAACTTACCCCAACGCGTGCATGTGGAGAGCCGTGGGCCCACGCCAGCCCCATATCTTGGACAGCGGAAAGCGCATAGAGTAACGTTTAAGCACTTGTACTTCAAAGTGACAGACACGTTGTGTGGTTGGGGAAGCGCACGACATCTCGTTCTCCGGAGACGCGAACCAGTTTGGCAAAAACCGTACGAACCCATAAAGAATGCTGCTGTGAATATTCACCGCAAGCACGGTAACGGTTGAGTACAACTGGCGCAGCTTAACGAGGCTAAGCAACCAATCACGAGTAGTGCACTGTCCTTAAGGGGCACCGAGGTAAAGAAGAATTCGTGAGATATTCCGAGCGTACATAATTCAAAGAGAAGACGTCCGTCATTGAAAAAAAAATGAAAAAAAAAGAATTTTCAAGGATTTCTTAGTTTCGCTTTCGTAACGCGTGACCTCCGTCTATTATTTGTCGCTGGTGGAATGTTCCACGTCTTTGCGGCAATGGTAGCATTCACGATGCTGAAGGCAATGCTAGAGGCCCATACTCCGTGCAGTGTCAATGCACGTTAGAGGGCGTCAGGTGGTCAAAATTTCTGGAGCCCTCCTCTATGGCCTGCCTCACGATCATATACACACGACTTGGAAACAGAAGTCCAGCAATTACTTCATTTTTATTCCACAAATCCCGTTTTGCGTCTAGTGCTTCTTGGTAAAAACTCTGCACATGCTTGAAAGGCTAAACTGCAAACATTCTGAACGTTGTATCAGCGTTTGCTTACCTTTCCTCCGCAGGGACGCAGGGTCACTAAAGAAATGACTGAGAAATGTTGCTCTGACGCCATAGAACAGAACGAACAGGACCTGTAGAGTCAAGCAAGACCGCAGCTGCATTGCTCGTCTCTCCAGTACACTTCTCACGGGTTCGTGTCTAAGACTATCCCAGCGATATTCTTTGGCAGTGCTGGTACCGTAATCCTGCTAAGCACATTGTCCTCGCCGTGCTGTTCACTGGCCACCCGAATGTCTAGACCGCTGTTATGAGAAAGCGGGTGGTGTGAACCAAGTAATAGGGGCAGCTTTCATCAAAAGGGATGACACTATTTTTGTATTAAAGCACTGTGCCTGAGTAGCGGCACTTACACAGACACACAAAGCAACAGAACATACCAATATTTCAGTCCGGAGGCTCGTGCATGGTGAAGTTCTGCCTTCGTTCTCCGAAAACAGCTCACGGCCTATATTGTCTGGTTTTTTGGGGGGCTAATCGCTGCACTATATAACGAAGAAAAGTGTGAACGAACGCGACAGCAAAGTTTAGTAGGGCCAATGTCCAGACGTACGACAGGCTTGATTTCGCTCGCGTCAAGAGCAATTTGCGCGAGAGCGCGACTACATATTATTGCTTCATGCTATCGACACTCCCTTTGAGGGTCGTGTGCAAAGGTCTCTGACGTGAAAGTGGGCCACCTGAGCGCGTAAATACGGTCATACAAATACACAATAGAGGTAATTGCGATGCCCTTGCGTCACAGTCCGGTGCAGACGATACTGCCGACAATGATGGCTACGGCGGCACGTAAAACAGGAACGGACTGTGCCATGGCAGACGGCTCGCACCGTGAATCGGTTGGTTATCATCAGAAAGAGCAGCTCTGCATGATTTACGGCTAGGGCACGAGCGCCCTGTTCGGGGGCGCGCGAGCTGCTTTGCAAGGCGAGTTCCTCGCTTCCAGGCATTCTAAGGAAGCGGAGCAGGCGGACAATAGCGGAAAAAAGCGCAATTTACGTACAGAGAGTCCTCTGTAGGTTGATTATATTAAGCCGGCATTACCAAGCAAATATTCTCAAACGAGCAGCAGTTCTTGTAATGCGACAGTTACGCTAAACGTGTGAACAAGAAGAAAAAAAAAAGAACAGGGGCCGGATTCACAAAACTCACTTACGAGAAAATTTTCGCGTAAGAGAAATTTTTCTGCGTAAGTGGATTCACGAAGCGAAGAAAACGTCGTAAGAGGACGTGGTTCCCACATCGGCCGCTGCTATAGCGAGCGCTGGGGTTGCCGATTAATATATCAGTGATAGTGATGCATTTGCGACGTAGGCGAGAAAGGCTCGTAAGTGGATTCACGAAGCAAAAATGGTCGCCAAAACAGCGTAGCTAAGCGGAAATCCTAAGAGTGGTCCGGAGCACTCTTACGAGCAACATGGTGGCGTTGGAACGGGCAACCGCGGCGGGTATTTGGGTGCCGTAGGTGATACTAAAAAAAGAAATTATGGCCATGTAAGCTGGCTGATGATTTTCGCGTATGTACAAGGCTCACAGCCTCGAGGTTGCTGTTGCAATTCTCTTTTACGCATTGGACAATCTTGCCACTAGCACTTGTCCAGTAAGCTTGTTGTTGGAGTTATTAGAGGTGCCTATTGGGTATTTGAAGCAAAATAACTTATGCATGCAAATGCTTGCGATTGGATGAAGAATGAAGAGTTGTGTGAATGGTGCTTGATGCCAAAATCGGTGCGGTGTATGGTCAATATTTTTTAGCTTGTTTTTGTTGCGTCTCCCAATAAGGCGTACAAGCTGTGTTGCCGTTGCAGCATTGGTCGCACATGTACCACCATAAGGGAACGGACAAAATTCTGTCG
>JABSTT010004058.1:20000-25337 GCA_013339685.2 Hyalomma asiaticum | reverse complement strand
TGCTTTGTAAGCCATGCGTGCGCATGTGCCACTGCCAGTGAAACGAACCATAGATAACGACCACACGTTGTTATCATACAGCTTGCTATATATATACGCATTCGTTGTCTGAATGAACGCTCTTTTTGTTACTGGCTTCCACTCGTCACACTCGTCACTGATACAAGGTGAGAGAGAGAGAAAGAAAAAATAGAGGGAGCTTGTATAGGGCGAATCTGGTGTGGCTTTGCTAAAAACTCGCTTCTCCTTTCCTTAAAATTCCTTTTCTAAGACTCCACAGCTCCGCTGGTCATCAGTAAATAGCAGAACCACACCTTTTTTTTTGTCAAAAATATGCTACCAGTGAGTAGTCAAGGCTCTTCTTAACATATGCTTCAAGTATTGCTGCTTGCATGCAATTGGGAATTTACGATTTCCATTTTAAGGGGTCCTGAAGCACCCCTGGGCTTGGTAAAAAAAACACATTCTGCAGCTAGCATACATCGTAATGAAGGTGTATCCAAATATTGTAGTCATCCACGGCGCATAGTCGTCCACGTCACAAGCGGAGCACTCAATTGCCACTTTCTCAGGAGCCCTCTTTCCGAAGAGATGCTACTCCTCACTCTCCTTGTAACTGCTCTTACGCATTGTCAGAGCAGATTTCCACTATTGGCCAATGGCAGACATAAATTAGCCCATCTGCTTCCGCCCGCCGCGCCCTTCACAGCAGGCATTTTTTAAACGAAAGAGCGTGCACGCCATGTGCTTTCGTTGCATTGTGAGCACCTAGGAAAAATAGCTGGAAATATGTAAAATTGTATTAGATGCAGAGCATCTCTTGCTCGCGGGTATGTCGCGCATCAACCGGCATCCACGCTCACACTACGCATGCGCGACTCTCCTCTCCCTTCCATCTTTCCAACAGCTGCTGCAATAAATATAGTGGGAGAGCGCGCACGCGCTTCGCTTCAGTAGTATCTCCTCCTTCTCCGATGAAAGAAGTTGGTGGTGTTGTGTGATGGAAGCAACAACATTGCAAACCTGTAAACACCGCCGTTAAATGCACCATTGAAACTCCCAGTGATGCTCCGCATCACCCCATGGTCCCCTTCGGGGATATGGTGTAATTTTTTTGTTAGCACGACATCGGAAGGATCCCTTGAACAACCTCGGTGTCTACATGAACGGTAAAGTGCAAAATTCACAATAATTATTTCTTAAGGAGCCAACAAGTGCATGCGAGCAGCCTGTAAGAACTGATAAATGATTACCAAATTTTGTCAATGACTGATCAGTGATTGCAGATGGGTTTGTACACCATGGGACTCAAATGTGCAACCTTCTAGGACTCAAACTCAAGGAAAATGATAAGAGCCGAAGATAAAAGCTTTGTTGGACAAGGAGGATTAAGATGGACCAGGACAGCCAGTTAAGACAGATTAAGGGGATTAGACCTTGTTATGGCAGATCACGGTGGATTAAGACAGGCTAAGTAAACAGGCTCATTTAGTGTGGATTAAGACTTATGAAGGTGAATTATGGCAAATTAAGTGGGTTAGGGCATATTAAGAAGGATTAGGGCAGTCAAAGTGGGCTATGGTGGAATAAGTTGCGAAAGGATTGCGGCGGATTCGGGTCACTAGGCGGATCACGGTGGATCATTAGGGTATATTAAGGATTAGGTGGCATCGAGACAGATTGAGGCATATTAAGGTGGATAATGGCAGCTTGGCAGTGGACTAGATGGGTAACTGCGGACTAAAGTGGATAAGAAGGCAGATGGGGTCGATCAACAAGATTAGGGCAGATTAAGGTGTATTATCATCATAAAGAGGAACTGGATGGATTAAGGCACGTTAGGGTGGTTTCAGATAGATTAAAGGGGCTCTCTACCGCCCATCATCCTCCTTTTTTTTTTTTTTTTTTGCTCTATAGAAAACTTACCTTTCAAAGTGTCTCACCGCGCAGTGGTTTCTCCAGAAACCGAGTAGAAATTACTGAAACAGAATTTTCATCTACGATGTCGCATCTTTTCTACAGTAGAACCCCGCTGATACGTTTTCAGGGGACAGTAAAAAATAAATGTAAGAGCCGCGAAACGTAAGAGCCAAGAAATGAGAAAAGCGGGAAAATGAGAGAAGTGGTGATCGGTCCACAGTTTTATTTCAGTGCTAGCGCTTTAAGTGCATGCATCGGTACACTCGGCTACGATTTCGTCGGCAACGAAAACCCCGGAGGTGACAACGGCATCGTCGATGGAAACGTAATCATTGTACGCGATTACGTCGCCAACAGTTTGCATCGCTGTGTCATAATATTGCTGGCGGAAGCCGGAAACGTAATGGGCGTCACACATTGTGCAGCTAATCCTACAGTCAAGCCAAGTCCAGCTACGTGAAAAGGCAATGTTTCCGTCGGCAGTGGCCGCTTGGAATGCCGATTCACGACGTAACATGCGGGAACGTTCCCACATTGCGACGTAACAGCGGGGTTCCTAATGCATTGAATCCTATGGGAGCTATGCCGGGACCGGCCAAAAACGATGTGACATCCGGGAAAACGCAACCGCCGGGAACGTAATAGTGGGGTTCTACTGTACCTGTAAAGACGCCGACAACAATGTTTACTGGGCACGATGCATCGTCCTCCCCCAGCAACCCTCTCAGGCGCGGGAGGCCTCTTCTCAAAAGGAACCGGTTCCAAGGACGACATTCGAGAGGTGACGGAAATTTGACGTGTTGAGGTGTGTCTCGGACATGCAACACAACACGTGTGTAATCTTTTTTAAATACTTTTCTTCTACTTCGCTCATACACCTGTTCCCCTTTTATTGATAACACCATTCATATAACAAACATCAGGCACCTACCACATGTCCTCCGAAAGATATATAGGGATTGTTTACTCGTATCCCCGTCATTTTCCTTCCCTTTTTTCTCCTTATTGTTTTTCCTTTCTCGTGGCTTTCTTTTCCGTCTTCACCACCACCGCTCCCCCTCCCCGCCCTTCCTTGAGCACTACAATGGCCTGGCGACTGCTTTGATCGGCAGTGGCATTTTTGAACATCCATAGACACCCAGCCCGGGCAAGCAGCCACTTGGGATCACATCTGTCGCCGCACGTATGGTCAGGTTACCGGCGACCACTTCGGTGCGGCACGCCAAAGAGCACTTCCTATTCTTCTGTGCTGTCATGTTGCTCATCATGGTAACACTGCCCATGCCCATTACCTTAGTCCTTCGGCACCTCTACCTCAAAATTGCTACCGCACGCGCATTCGAACAAAACGTGTTGGCACCCCTCTGCTTGTTCCCAGCAGATTAGACCGGAACTTTTTTCAAAGATCTGGAGAACTTTTCTCGCACAGTAAGGTTAATGGAATACTATCATGGAAAAACAGGACGCAAGCAGGGACACCTGGCCAACATCACAACATATTGGACTCCTCGGGCTTCACGAGACAAATTGTTAGATATTTACATTGAAGCAGTACAACGCGACAGTCTTGCTGCATACAGGAATCAAATTCCATCCCAACAAAACCTTTCACAAAATGAGAGAAAAGCACTATGGGATTTAAGCCAATGCTTGGACATAATAATCTTACCAGCAGACAAAGGCGGCGCCATTGTTATAATGAACAAACGTGACTACATCGCAGAAGCCGAAAGGCAGTTAAGCGACACTGCCTCCTATAGGCGAGCTGATAATGACCAGACATGCTTCGAGAACGAAGTACGACAGATATTGATCACTCTTGTCTAAGACAATAAGATTACCAGTAAAATTGCAGCGTCACTCCGAGCTTTAAGTTCACGGCCGGGAAGATTTTACATGTTACCCAAAATACACAAACCAGGCAACCCAGGGAGACCCATAATTTCCGGTGTTGGCACAGTAACGAAACCAATATCCAGTTTCGTTGCTAACCTAATCGAAGACATTCCACCAACATTGCCTTCCTACGTCAAGGACACGAAGTATGGATCTTGTCATACCAAGAGACAGCCTGTTAGTTACTCTCGACGTCGCCTCTCTATACACAAACATTCCGCATTCAGACGGCGTCAGATGTATCATTCACGCCTATGAAAATTCATTCCCAAACAGTCCAATTGATGGTGAAACTCTCTGAATACCTCTCAAACTAGTCTTGGAAATGAACAACTTCGAATTCAACTACACACACTATGTCCAACTAACAGTACATCGATGGGAACAAAAATAGGACCAAACTGTGCCAATATCTTTATTGGTACATTAGAGTCTAAATTTTTAAGTAGCGTCCCGTTCCACCCTTTCTTTTATCGAAGGTTCATCGACGATATTTTTCTCATTTGGTGCTACGGCGAAGAAAAACTCAGATTTCATCACCACCTTCAACAACACCCGCAAAAATATTTATTCCTCGCACACGTACTCGGTATCTACCATAAACTTCCTTGATGTGTCCTTAAGTATATCGGGCAGTAAGCTTGTTACATCAGTCTATATAGAAAACCAACTGACCGACACCAATACTCTATTTTAAAAGCAGCCACGTTAAGCACTTTAAGCTCGGCATACCATACAGTCAGTTCCATTGGTTCAAGCGGATATGTTCTGACGTGGCGGATTTTGCCTCCAACCATGAACAACTAAGCAAGGACCTCACTCGTCAACAATATCCGCCGTCTGTCATCAATGATGCCATTAAGAAATCTAGCAAACACGACCGCCGTCACTTAATAAGCAAACCCAAATCTGAATCCGTAAACACCACTCCAAATCTCATTATAACGTATTCTGCATCTCCCCCTAACATAAACAGTACACAACACAACATCCTTCTCGAAAGTGACAAGTTGAAAAGCGTCTTCCCTGAACATCCACGTGTTGTCTACTGACGGGCGCGAAATATCGGACATTGTAACATCATCTAAGGTGAACACTCCTAAATTCACAGGCAGCGGCCCCTGCAACAAACCTAGATGCAAATTATGTCCGCCAATGAATAGATGCTCCACAGTAAACAGCACTGCGTCCTCATTCTTTTACCAAATAAGAGGAAATTTTGACTACGACAGCTCAAGTATTGTCTACCTTGAATGCACCGTGTGCAACGCACGATACATTTGCCAAACTGAGACTCCATTCAAGGTAAGAATAAACAACCACAGAGCACACACAAAGACCCTGCCACACCTTCCTCTCTCCAAGCACGTAAATGATCATAGTCATCCCTTCCATACATTCACAGCTGTGGTGCTCCAGTCTGATTTCAAAACGCATTATGACCGGGAGGTTCGCAAATCTTACCTTATTCACAAATTCAACAATGTGTCTGGTGGCCTCAACAAAAATACAGGCCGACTA
>JABSTT010004058.1:0-17500 GCA_013339685.2 Hyalomma asiaticum | reverse complement strand
AAAGCAGTGAAGAAACGGACGAACGTGCGAGAACTTTGTACTTTCGAACGTTTCGGCCGGTGGTCCGGCCTTCATCAGGAAATACCGATAAAGCTGAAAACTCCTGTCGCTTTTAATCGGCGGTACTCCCGGCTATATGCGGTGTTAGTTCGTACGCGGAAAGTTTGAGAGCACTGCAATCGCGGCGCGCAAGCCGCTATGTCACGTGGTATTTTTTGTATTTCGCGGGCACTTGCAGCAGGCTGGAAAACACTAATTATGAATAGATAAAAAGTCGGAAACTTTTTAACTGGTCATTTGACAGACCACTCTACAAGTTTTCCATAGGAACTATTTACCTAACTTTGTTGCTTCCGAAGTTAATTAATTAATATCTCTAATTAACCAATTAAGTGGAACACTAAGAATAGTCTGACTCGCTCCATACGATAGTAAGAAAAATGCATTAGATCGCGTTCTCTTAGGGTGCATCGGCATATTTTGAAACTTTGGCTAAAGATAGCTGGGACACCCTGTATATATGGGCGAACCCACTAAGAAGCAGTACATAACTATAAAAGTGACAAACCATCCACAACTACTGAAAACCAAGGAACCGACAACAGCGGCTCCATTACCAAAGCTATTACCCGCGTCATTGTAAGAATATCATCACCTACAGCCATGCCTGAAGTATTAAGCGAATTCGCTCAAGGGACATAGGTTTGGCACGAGCAAACGAAGGCTAAGGATGTTACTTGATACATAAAGATATCCCCCAAGTGTAAGCGGCCGCTGCAGCGCAACCTACAATGCACAGACCTACGTTTATGTTAGAGCGCGAACTTCTCTGACAGAAAATCATAAAATGACACTGCAACTTTTTGGAACAAATTAAGTGAACGTCTGATACACGCGTTTCCATGCCCTCCTGGCATTGTTTGCCGACGATCGCGCAACCTCAGGGACGCAATCGCAAGCTTTCAAATAAGTCTCGCTCCCAATATTTCACGCTGACCTTGGCTAAAGCCATGATGCCTTATCTGTAAACTTATAAGAGGGACAAGTAGAGCAACTAGCGTGCAATCGAGGTTTTCATTTATTGTACTAGGGAATCTTACACGCGATTCCTTACACACTGACACGCGAGGAAATCTAACATGCAATTGCTCACATGTTAACATACGAAGGCATATAACGTGTTGCGTCATATGGTAACTTGCTAGGGAATATAACGTGCGGGGAAATCCAACATGCGATTCCTCACGTGTTAACGCGCGAGGGAATCAAACATGATTTATCAGATCATAACCTAGCTGCGAGGGACTTGAAGGTGTGTTAAAGCGCGAGGGAATACAACATGTGGTTTCTCAAATGTTAACACGCTCGGAATTTTACATACAAGGGAATCTAACATGTGTATCCTCAGATGTGAACATGGGAGTATCCTTAGATGTGAACACGAGAGGCAAATTAACATACAAGGGAATCTAACGTATCATTCCTCACGTGATAACACGCGATGAAGATTGACATACAAGAGAAGCTAAAATGTGATTCCTCACATGCTAACACGCAAGGGAACTTAACATACGAGGGAATCTAGCATGTTAACACGCGACGGTATTTAATATACGAGGGACTCGTAACGTGATTCCTTACATGTTAACAGGTGAAGTATTTTATGAGGGGATCTAACATGTTATTCCTCAGTAGTTAACACGCGAGAGTATTTAACATACGAGGGAATCTGCCGTGGGATTTCTCGCATGTTGACACGAGAGGGTATTTAACATACGAGGGCGTCTAACATGTGAATCCTCACATGTCAGCATACGAAGGTATCCAACATACCAACATACGAAGGTATTCAACATACCAGTTCCTTACGTGTCAGCATGCAACGATATTTAACATACGAAGGAATCTAACATGTGGTTGCTTACATCTTAACACGTGTAGGTATTTAACATACGAGAGAATCTAACATGCGATTCCTTACATCTTAACACGTGAGGGTATTTAACACACGAAGATATCTAACGTGATTACTCACATGTTAACACACGAGGCTATTTAACGTGCGAGAGAGTCTAACATGCGACTTTTTACGTGTTAACACGCGAGGGTATTTAACATACGAGAGAATTTCGCATCTGATTCCTCACATGCTAACACGGGAGCGAATATAACATACGACGGAATATAACATGCCATTGCTTGCAAGAACACGCGAACGTATTTAACATACAACGGAATCTAACATGTGAGTCCTCGCGTGTTAACACACGTAGGAATATAGCATGCCAGGAAATTTAACTTAATTCCTCACGTAATAACACGACATGCAAATTAACATACGAAGAAGATATGACATGTGATTCCTCGCATGTTAATGTAACATTCGATGGAATCTAGCGTGATTTCGTACACGTTAACACGCGAGGATATTTAAGATACAGGGGAATCTTACATGTGATTCTTCACATGCTAACATGGGAAGGAATATATACATACGGGGGAATGTAACATGTGATTCCTTGTAAGAACACGCGAACGTATTTAACATACGAGGAAATCTAACATGTGAATACTCGCGCGTTAACACATGTAGGAATACAACATGCCAGGGAAAATAACGTGATTCTTCATATGTTAACACGACAGGCAAATTAACATGTCATTCCTCGCATGTTAACCCACCAGGGAATATAACATACGCGAGAATTTAGCGTGATTCCTTACACGTTAACACGCGAGAATATTACATGTGATTCCTCACATGCTAACACGGGAGGGAATGTATACATATGGGGGAATGTAACATATGTGATTCCTTGTAAGAACACGCGAACATACTTAACATACGAGGGAATCTAACGTGTGCATGAATCATCGCGTGTTAACACATGTAGGAATACAACATGCCAGGGAATCTAACGTGATTCCTCATATGTTAACAGGACAGGCAAATTAACATACGAGGAGAATATGGCACGTGATTCCTCACATGTTAACCCGCCAGAGAATATAACCTACGAGGGTTACTCGTTAACACGCGAGGGTATTTAACATACGAAGGAACCTAACATTTGATTCCACACATGCTAACACGGGAGGCAATATAGCGTACGACGGAATATAACATGCGATTCCTTGCAAGTACTCGCAAACGTATTTAACATGCTCTAACATGCAAATCCTCGCGTGTTAACACACGAAGAAATATAACATGCCAGGGAACCTAACGTGATTGCTCACATGTTAACATGAAATGCAAATTAACGTACGGGGAAAATATGACATATGATTCGTCACGTTAACACACCAGAGAATATAACATACGATGGAATCTAACATGTGGTTCCTTACATGTTAATACGTGAGGGAATTTAACATACGAGGGAATCTGACAAATATCACATGCTAACAAAGGAGGGAATATACCACACGAGGGAATGTAACACGCGATTGTACTTAACGTGCGAGAGTATCCAACATGTGAATCCTCGCGTGTTCGCACACGAAGGGAAGCAACATGCCAGGGAATCTAACGTGACTACTCTCGTGTTAGCACGAGAGGCAAATTAACATACGAGGAAAATATGACGTGTGATTCCTCACATATTAACACACCACGCAATATATCACAGGACGGACTTGGGCATTGATTCCACACGAGTTAACACGCGAGGAAAATTGTCATACGAGGGAATCTAACATGTGATTCCTCACATGTAATCTTAACACACGAGGGATTATTACATACAATGGAATCAAGCATGTGTACCTCGCATGTTAACACATGAGGGAATTTATAAAATCTAACGTGTGGCCATATCGAACGTGTGATTGCTGACGTATTAAAACTCGAGGGAATTTAACATACGAGAATCTAACATTTGATTTCTCGCATGTTAATACATGAGGACGTCTAACATGTGGACGTCTAACATGTGGTAATCTAACACGGCATTAGTGACATGCTGAAACGCATCCGAATCTAAAATATGAGAAAATGTAACGTGGGATACTTCACACGGTAAAATGGGCGATTCTAGCATACGGGTTAATCTGACGTATGGTTACTCGCATGTTAAAATCTAGCATAAGATGGAATCTGACATGTGATACCTCACGTGTTAACGCGCGGGGGAATTTACTACACGAGGAAATTTAAGATATGTGGTTCTTTACACAGAGAAAACCTCACTGATCGACCGAATGTGGCTGAATGGGCGCTTCCGCCGACCAAAAGCCCTTCGCCACGCCGTTTCTCTTCCCCTCTTGTCAACATCGTTTATGCTCACCGTGGAAACACCGCAACGCAGTGTTTTCAACGTATAACCTTTGCCAGCGCTACGCGCATACCGCAATGGCACCTCGGACCTTTTCTCTGTATTTTTTGCTCCTTTCTTGTCTCTCTGCCTCCCCCCCCCTCTCTCTCTTTCGTTCACGCCTTAAATGCAGTATAAATATGACCTCAATGACACGTGTGTTTCTATAGTTAGTGAATGCCGGACTTCGGTTTAAGCGCTCCGTATACACTCTTAAAAGAAACGTAGTGCTACTTACAACTTTGAGGTTGTAAATGCTTGTCACAACGTTGACTACCTAAGTATTAACTGCAGGTAGTAAACGGCAAGATAGTAATTTTACTACCATGTTATTTACCAGCTGCAGTTACTAGCTATAGGCACGGGTAGTAACCAAAGGTAGTGACTTTACTGCCATGGCAATATTTTATCGGGCTTATTATGATTCGCTTTATATTTGCTGTTTACGTTGCCATATCAAGTCGACTGTATTGCAAAAGATTAAGATCAAATAAAAATGAGTGCGATAAGGCGTTGTCCGGTGACGCTGATTGGTGCTGACCATATTACGTCGTGTTACGCCAATTAACGATTGCTAATTACTTCATTTGATTAGCCCCGTGAATACGCTGCACATAGAAATGTTTGGGTGACCGCTTAGAAACATGTTCGAACCAGAAATGACAACACACTGCCGCACACACATCAAAGCTTCTATGCAATATATGTCCTAACGGCAACGTTAATGCTATATATGTCCATACTTAAGGACGCTCACGTTGTTCCGGTAAGCAGAAGTAGATTCGGATAGGTAATCAACGTTTTGGATCGATATTATTGTATTTTTCTGTTTCTTTATATGTAAGCAACCACGCCTGCATGGGACTCTTATTCAAACATAATCAAATTGACTGTAGTTTGTCTAAATTCCGCGTGCGCCTACCGCAATTACAGCTTAATATACTACTGCCATTGGATGTAGTAGCATTTACTAAACTCTTACGTACGCATCTAGTGACAGTTACTACTCCGGACATTTACTACCTCTAGCATACTTCTAAGCTAGTAAAGGACAAAAAAATGTAGTAATAGTGCCAAAACGGTAGTAACCTGTCCTGTTACTAGCTTTTCTGCTAGTTTTTTTAAGAGTGTATAAACGCTCCCGTTATTAATCTTTGTGAGGAGGATTTACTTCACTGCTTACCACGCCTACTGCCACTTTTCGCCACCATGTCGCCTGTAGATATACCAGGGTTCGCCCTGAGGCAGGCGGTGGTGGAAATATCGCCCACCGCTTTCCATTAAGCGCTTATCGTTCTGATGTACCCGGTTGAAATTTTTAAGGCGCGTAGCTGGAGGACCAGAAATAGTAGAGGTGCGTGCGCAAC
Source organism: Hyalomma asiaticum (assembly GCA_013339685.2). Lineage (NCBI taxonomy): Eukaryota > Metazoa > Arthropoda > Arachnida > Ixodida > Ixodidae > Hyalomma > Hyalomma asiaticum. The sequence goes on along the minus strand of JABSTT010004058.1, from coordinate 11,817 downwards.
GCCGACAAGCCAAAACAAGGACCCTTGTGCCCTCATAGGTCGGAAATTCCGCCCAGAGTGGTCGAAGACATACTCCCTTGCATCACTCTACCCATGCTTCAGTTTTCTATGTATGATTCTCCTGTTGGAGCTGATGATGATGCATTGCAGGCGACCGATCCGCATCGTGGGTGCTCAACGAGAAATGCTCATCCCTCTTTGATTTTGCTCAGGACCTTCCGCGACTTGTCGAGGTCACGAATCTTAATTTCGCAAACTTAACATCTCACCTCGTGCCTCACAAGCCATTTCGCCGCAGTTTCACAAATGTCCTCCGCTCATACATTTCTGGAGAGAACCCTTATGTATATTTTTAGGGTGGCGACATCTAAAAAAAAACTCCTCCAAAGTTCCCCGCCAAATTCGGCGGGCAGTGCGCACGCGGTTACCAACTTGCGCCAAATTTGGCAGAATTTTGTGCGCCGCCGCCATGTTGGGTCTTACCGCCGCCCGCCGGAAGCGCAGGGACGTAGAAGGGCCAAGGCGAAGCGCCCGTGCTGTCTACATCGGCTTACGCGACTGAATAAAGTCGCAATCTCGAGTCAGCAGTGACCTGCAATGTAATCAGACCTTTCTTATCTCTCTCCCTTTCTTAACAATTTCCGCTGCTGAATGCAAGGGTGATGCATCGCAAGACTTCCTTTTCGCGCACTGTCAGTGGCTTGAGATATGCTTTTTCCGTTTTAGCTATCGGCTGGTTATGACCTGACTATGAAACAGCGGATATTGAAGCACAACGCAACAATTGCTGCACAAACAGTTAAGCCCAAGAGCGACCCGGCACCGATGATGTGCCGTCCCAGTCACTCTTTCGAATGTTCGTGCTCATGACGGCTTGTCATCAACATGCATGTGCGTATCGTACGTGTCACACACACAATAATCGTTTCTGGAGTCCTACAACCCACAACCACGATACCATCGTGGTGGACTGGAAATTTCGATCACCCGTGATTGAACGGGCACTGTCATCGCACAGTAAGCGGCCGGGCCTCCAGCATTTTGCTTCCATCGAAATGCGGCCGGCTCCCCCGGGATTTGAAGTCGAGCACACACACACACACACACGCACGCACGCACGCACACACACACACACACACACACACACACACACACACACACACACACACACACACACACACACACACACACACACACACACACATTCTATTACAGAATGGCACCAATTAACTTAGTCGTTATGTCACTAATGCTTCAACATAACTTCACAGCTGTGATGAAGTGAATGTGCATTATGTGCAGTTTTTTTGTCACTAACGCTTCAACATAACTTTATAGCTGTGAAGTGAACGTGCATTATGTGCAGTTTTTTTTTCTGGCAACCTGTCTTTTATATAACCTGGCACGTCATCGTACACAGAAAGCAGCACTGCAATTGTTCTGGCTTGTAGTTTGGCCATACTAGGTACAAGCCAACATATTGCCACCAGCTTTCATCTATTCAGCCAAAAAACCCTTATGTGTGTTGTTTTGAGGTTACCTTGAAAAAGTAGTTAGGCGGCAGTTTGGGCATGTTGGTTAACCAGTTTGGTATGTTGGTACAGCCGTTCCTACGTGTATGTATATTTGTGGCTCTCCTTGTTTGTGTGTTGCATGTGCTTTTTTGTTTCTTCAAAATAACTTATACTGCAGTTTGCTCACGTGCGCGCTTCGACGTTCCTATAGCCTGAAGGCAATGTTTGAGATTTTGTTGATTTTGGCTATGTATATTATCATATTCTACTCACTTTAGCTCATTCAATAGTAAACAGGAATGATTAAGGAATTCCTGCCATTTTTAATTATGCTTAGCAGTTGAATAAAAATTAATCATCATTCCAGAATGATATTCACAGCTATAACCTTCCGATGTAAACTGCTGTACTATCCGATGAGCTTACAGTTGCTAACCAGATTGGGTCAGTGATGTCACCAGTTCGCCTCATTGTTAGTGCAAATACTGCAATTGCAGGAAGATCAAAACCTAGACTTGTGCTTCCAAAACTGCCAATTTTCATATTGTAAAGTAAGCTTTGCTTAGAACAGATTCATTTGGGCTTTCATTTGTGACAACTTACTACATGTCGAAGTTTCGATTCATCGTTGGATGCTATACGTTTGTGCCCTATATATATATATATATATATATATATATATATATATATATATATATATATATATATATATATATATATATTGTGATGTATAAAAACAGAGAGCTCGCCGTGCCGAAGACGCTCGCGCTGGAGGAGCGCAGGGCAAGAGAAGCAGAGGAAGACGAAGGGCAGAATAGAACAGCCGGCTCTATCGGTTCCTTCCAATAATTTAAAATCAAACCGTAATCACCTCTTGGCCAATCCCCCCTGGTGGGTAAGTACCGTCGTTCTTCAGGAGCATCATCATCATCATAAACAGCCGGCCTGCGGCAAAGGCGCTGTGTCTACGTCTCTCTTGTTACTATGGCGCAGTCGACAGAAGCCAGACGCTGCGGGCGTCCTCGCGGGTCCTGGCGCAGCAGGTGCTCCAGTCCAGGGACGCCGTCCACGATTACGCGACCATGGACCCTGCACCCCTTCTGCCGCCGGAAGCACCTCTGGGACCCACGCCCACGCAGGGCTTCCTGTTACCACGGGATGGCGCTCACGCGTCCTGTGGTAACACCCCCTCGCCTAGACCTACGTCGGCACATGAGCCGCACAGGGACGCTGTCCAAGCGTCCTCGGACTTGGACACCGCCGTCGGGAGGACAGAGCCCGCCGTATTTTCCGCGGCCGCCGACCATGGTTACTCGACTGCCTCGGTCGGTCACCTCGCACCGACGTCATGCGGGCCATGTCGTTGCTCTTCGAGCAACTCAATGTCTTCGGCACGGTAACTCCCGGATTCTGCGGCATCACCATCGCCGAGTGCATGTATGATCCCGGAGTTCCATGCTTTCGAGGACGACGCGAACCTTTGGATCGATAACCTCAACTATTTCGGCGCTCGCTATGGCTGGTCAGACCAGCAAAAATTGCAGGTGGCCCTCAGCCACCTTGGGGAACGTGCCGTGGCCTGGCATCGCTACCAAGGAGTGTGGCAGAGGTCCTGGCCGGAATGGACATCGAAGTTCTTAGCTGCTTTCGGCCCGCTTCCCCGCGCCTGCGGCCGTGCCACCCATCTTTCGAACTTGGACGAGGCTCGCGAGGAACACTGCGAGACGCCGGAGGTGCGCCCGGCAGCCCCTCGACGGAGTCCATCGCTGACTGCCATGTTACAGAAGGCCAACAGCCAGTCTTGTACTCCTGTGTGCGTCTCGAGTTCTGCATTGGTGACTGGCTCTGGAGCAATATTGCCAACAACGCAGAGCATTTTCAATCTAACGCAACCCGAGATGCCGTCGCCGAGCCTACCACTGTTTGAGCACATGGACGCGCCGGCTCTTGTAGGGCTGCATGCTCCGCGGCTTCAGCCACCATCACTGTCCATCGACACCGAGAGCCACACTGACACCAGGCTACTTCAAGCACAAGGTACTCAGGGGCAAAACCTCGGCGCTGAGGAGATCGTTATTGTCGATGACTTGTCCGTACAGAATATGCTTCCTTTCGACGACGTGGCTTCGGTCTCTGTACGCAAAGAGAGAGGATTCAGAGAAGCCGCGCTGACCAACACGGCGATTCCAGCAGACGTGCCAGTGCAGCCAAAACCTCTCGATTACTCCAACCCAGACTTTAGTTCTTCTGACTTGCGCAGAAGTGCATTGTGCGATACTGTGCCTCACACACACTTCAAAACCAGTGCAAGATACGCAGCGCTCGAGTGCGAGATCTTGGCAACAACGCTAACGAAAAAACCGGTGACTAAACATGATCTCGGTTACAATACTATGCCGTCTGGTCCAGCCCGCTTTCAGGAAAGTGCTACATCACTCTCAAGGGACGGACAAGGCACGCGTGAAGGGCCTGCAAAACTGCGCCTTAGCAGCCACTGCCGCCCGCTTCTGTCTTCAGGAGGTCACCCCGTTAAATCGCAGCGTGGCCGAAACATGCAGCGACCACCACGAGCCAGCCAGTGTCGCCCACCCGAACTTGGTTTGGCGGCTCGACAGGGCTTGCTGTCTTGTGGACAAGAACGACCACGTCGAAACAGTCGCCCGCCGGAGCCATATCTAGCAAGTTTCCGAGTGAGTGCTCGGCGTTTCCGGGAACGCCCGCCACGGGACAGTCAGTCCCGGCCACCAGAGGCTGTCTTTGCAGCTCTCAAAGCCAAGTCGGGGCTACGTCGAAACCGTCCAGCGCGACACAGTCAGTGCCGCCCTCCAGAGACAGTTTCGCCCGTTACTGTCACTCGCAGTCGTTGCCGAGTGTGATGTATAAAAACAGAGAGCTCGCCGTGCTGAAGACGCTCGCGCTGGAGGAGCGCAGGGCAAGAGAAGCAGAGGAAGACGAAGGGCAGAATAGAACAGCCGGCCTGCGGCTGTGTCTACGTCTCTCTAATTACAATATATATATATATATATATATATATATATATATATATATATATATATATATATATATAGTAATTAGAGAGACGTAGACACAGCCACAGCCGTAGACACGTATATATATATATATATATATATATATATATATATATATATATATATATATATACGTGTCTACGGCTGTGGCTGTGTCTACGTCTCTCTAATTACTATATATATATATATATATATATATATATATATATATATATATATATATATATATATATATATGTGTGTGTGTGTGTGTGTGTGTGTGTGTGTGTGTGTGTGTGTGTGTGTGTGTAAAAGCTAGGAGGGACCTATAGTGGATGGGTCAGCGTCCCCACAGCATGGCTCCGCATTGGCCTCCGCATTGGCGCTCCTGGTCGGCCCTGAGCCCTGGTTGACTGCAGCACTTTTACGTTTGGTATTGTGTGCTGCGCCCTCACATCCTGCACCCTGGGACTTCTCTTCTGTACCCTACGGTCGATCATGCCAGACGGGTATACTAATCATAATGCCTGAAAAAATTAGAACGGCTGTCCTTCCAAGTTTGTTTTTACTTAAATGTGGGGACTTTTTGGGAAGATCGACGCCTGACATAGCGCATTTTACTAAAGTGAACTTGTAGGCTGGTTTGTTGAGCATTATGAAACACGAAGCATGCAGCTCTGAAAACAGGAAGAAAGGAACACGAACGGCGCCGCGTAGCGCTGTTTGTGGCCTTGAAATGTTAGGCTTAGAAATGTTAGATTTAGGTTTCAAGGAATCCTGGCTTGACAATCGTCTTTCACTTATAATTTCTTTTACCAAGCCGCGCATTGCTTTGTTCCTGTCGTTTACTACTCCTGCGATATTTGTTCATGTCAAGGTAACGGCGATTCTGTTTTCTGCAGCACATGTCGGTAGCACGGCTTAGCGTCCGTGGCGGATAGGGATTGAAAGACGAGGAACGCCCTAATGGAGGTCTCCGGAAATTCCGACCACCTGGGGTTCTTTGACGTGTACTGACATCGCACAGTACACGGGCCTGAACATTTCGCCTACATCGAAATGCAGCCGCCGCACGCGGGATTCATCCCGTGACCTTCGGATCTACAGCCGAGTACCATAGCCACTAGACCACCGTGGCGTGGCAGTGTTATACTATAAAGTGACAGCCTGAAGAAAGGCATCTGATTGAAACGCTGCTCGTGGTTTATGTGAGCTGTCGGACAATAGCATGAATTTGCTCTATGGCGGGATGGTTAGCCTTGAAAAGACAGTGAGGACTAGCTTGTCTAGAGAACTCTTCGGTTAGCGGTAATTTTTTAGATACCGAGCATCTCTTGCTCGCGGGTATGTCACGCGTCCGGCGTCCGCATACGCACGCGTGACTCCTATCCCTTCCCTCTCTCCAACAGCTGCTGCAATAAATAAAGCGGGCAGAGAGCGAGCGCGCGCTTCGCTTCAGTAATATCTCCTTCTCCGATGGAAGAAGTTGGTGGTGTTGTGTGATGGAAGCAACAGTTCCGTCAGCGAGTGGATTGACGCAAGTACGCATCATCATCAACCCACACTTTGACAACGGTCACGCGATGCGTGGTAACGAACCAAGCTAACAACGTAATAACACGTACGCAAGGTTCACCGCAAAGGTAACACCGAAAACACTGCAAACCTGTAAACACCGCCGTTAAGTGCACCGCTGAAACTCCCAGCGATGCTCCACATCACCCCATGGTCCCCTTCGGGGAGATGGTGTAATTTTTCACTATGTTCTTATATCAATATTTTTGCAATGGTGCTGGTAGTCCTGTAACCGCCCGGGTGGGTCAATGTGCTCAGAAACGCACCAATAATTTTAAATAAGCAACTGAAAGTTGTCTTCAAACTGAAACCGAAATTCGTGGAGTGTGTGCGGTGACATCACAACCCTCCCGTCACCAGAAATATGGTACTGGCACCAAAGAAATGCCAGCGGCGAGGTCATCCGACGATATACTAAGTTATGCAGCTTTTCTGATATTGACAGGGACGATTTGAGCGCTGAAGTATCGCCGTTGTGCTTTTGAAGGCCCGTTGGCTTGGCTAGGCAGCGCGGAGGCGACGACGTCAAAAACACAGGGTGGCTCGCGTGAGAATCTGCAAAAAAATTTTTAATAATTCATTTACAGGAAAACTCTAAATGACCTACGTCTACCTGACTTGGCATATATTATTACAGTACCGAGGAGAATATATATTGAAAATTTTATTGAGATCAGTGTACACTGAAAAATCGCCGGAGTTGCCCTTAAATAGTTTTGTTTGCAACATTTTGGATTAACCAGCTTGTATGGCCGCACCGTAGACATTTCCTTACCCCTCGTCGCCAACTTGGCGACGTTATTCACCCTTTCTCTTTGATGCTTGGCTAATGAAGAAGACGATGGAAACGAGATGCTTTTTGACGGTATACGATCGTGCGCTTTGAACAACTGTTTTATTTTTACTGTGGAGGAAAACTGTTTCTTGCTACGAGGAACGCTTTGATCGTTATTTCAACTTCATTAGGTTACGTAGAACAGGGAAACGAGACCTTGATCCATTCCCCCTTGCCTTCATTCAGTTGTTTAGGCGGACGTCAACCAACTAAGAGAAATCGTGCGCTTACGTTGGCCATAGACGCTGAGCCTGTGTCTCCATGTTTCTTCCTACGTTCCTTTTTGTCGCACATCAGCATTCTGTCGTGAATTCTAAGCAACTATCACCAGCGTGATTTAGCCATTTTGTAGCCGTTATGTCTCGAAATAAATGGAATCTACAGAATAGCACCGTCTGGTTGGCTTGGAGACCAGAACAGGAAGCACCCCCGACAGCAAAAAAGGGGAAAAGAAAGAAACATTCCTCTCATCGCAAACAAGAACTGCATGAGCTGAGCGCAAGAGAAATCAATCGGAATATTTCTGGCTGTTTTGCCCACAGACGCCATGCTTCTTTAATACGTCACTGGGATGTGGATGCGAGCACCTCTTCAGGTTAATGTGACGCCATGCATAACCAACCACTGCTTTGCAAGTGGACAGACTCAGCAGAGCGCGACTTGTTTTTCTCGGCCTCTCACAACCTCGTCTGGAGACACGTGAAGGGAGACACAGGTAAGGAGCTTTTGAACTAAACCGATTTTGCCGACGACTAGCGAACTCTAATAACGAAATCAAGGTGCTCAGATAGTTTCAGTCGATAAACTTCGGCCTAAAGCGCTTCTCCGTGTTCGCCCAATTCCACGAGCCTTACTAGGCAGTTTAGACGCTCCGTATAACATTGTAGTTGAGCAAACGGTTGATGTGACCGCTACATCTTGAACTAAAGGAGTCACGAGTCCAACAAGGTCAGCCCGTTTGGACCTATAGTTACTTGCAGGGTTAAGGTCAATGACGACCTAAGAAAACTTCAGGTCGCTTGCTAGCAAAGAGCACCCAGGTCAGGAGTTCTATGTGAAGCCGTGCTCCAGGCGTACTGGCGTGTAAGCATGCGCTCTGTTCCAGGTGTTGTGACCCAGGTCAGGGGATAGGTGCATGAATTTACAGTTGCCGCTAAATATTTATAATATATATTCCTAAGGCTCTCACAGGTTGATACTTACCTCCCATCAAACAGGTTCTTCACGCTTTCTTATTGCGCCAGCATGTTATGCTGGTCTAAAATTGAAACTCACTCACTCACTCACTCACTCACTCACTCACTCACTCACTCACTCACTCACTTGTACCTGTCTCATTGTTCTCAACGTTGTGCTAGTGCGGCTGGAATTTGGGTGGGCAGATCGATAAACTGCGGGAATAAGTTGGTCGCAGTTAGCACATGACCGAGATAATTGGAGATCTATGGGAGAGGCATTTGCCCTGCATGCAGTGAGCGTAGACAGGCTAATAATAGTGATAATGATGGTGTCCTGCCATCCCTGGTTTGGTAACACAGACCTTTGAGGAGGGCCCTTTCCTTATTGTCCTGCTTCATTCTCTGCGACTGGCTCACGTTGTGCGCCATGCTAGAGATCTTCGAATGTGTTATGCACTCCCGTAGGAAATGGTTTCGCTGTCGACGTACAAGGTGAGAGGCCATGGCAGTTTTCTAGGGTTTTCGATGAAGACGTTGAATTAATCTCGACTGTTCTTCATACTGTACGGCGTACCGTATGTGATTGTACTCGTGATCAACTCCTACTATGATGCAGTCTTCTTCCGTGAGGCCGTGTTTATTTTTCATCACCCTTCTGACCAGGTGGGTTACTTACTGCACTGTTAAAAAAATTATTCGGTCAGTTGCCCTTGTTTACCACCGGTCCTCTCCATCCATCTCAGTCCTGCAAGAACGTTAGCCTTTTGTTACAGTAACCCCTAAACCGAATGCCAACATCTTTGAGCAAATAGTTTTATTGTAGAACTTAATGGTGATTGTGGTTCGGTTAGGAAAGGACGCTAATTTCTGCAGCCCATGTAGGGAGCACGGCTAAGCGTTCGTAGGGGTGGGGAAAGGGAGTGAAAGAGATAGAAAGGAGAGAATGGCCGTAGTGGAGGGCTCCGGAAATTTCGACCACCTGGGGTTCTTTAACGTGCACTGACAACGCACTGTACACGGGCCTCTGGCATTTTCGCTTCCATCGAAAATGCGACCGCCGCAGCCAGGATCGAACCTGCGTTTTTAAAGCGAAGCTTTGTACCTCTACCAACCAAGGGTTCTGTCGTGTCCGTCGTTGTAATCAAAAAACGATCCCGACGATCTCGCGCTCGCGCTCGGCGCGTGCCTCCCGGGGCGCTACCTCTCTCACTATTCCATCTGCTGTCTTGTGAGAGAGAGAGAGAGAGAGCGAAAGGCGCGCGTTGCCTATGGAAACGCGCTTTTTTCTTCGATGAACGCTCGACCAGCTCGCATAGAAGGAGAACGCGCCCTTACCCGCGAGAGACGAGCTTGAGGCAGGCAGCGTCTTCTAGCGAGCTTCAAAACAAGCTTCAAAGTGATGAGCCAACATGATGGATGATAAGGGCTGCGGGCAAACTACGGAAACAGGCTCGGCGCGGTCCGTAAGATTAGATTGCAGCTGTTGCAAAGCTTATGCAGCTGCTTGAAAGAGGGTTGACGTCATTCGAAACCCTTCCAGCCTAGTAACTGCTTCGGTTCATTTGTAGACTACCACACTATGGGTAGACCACGGAAAGTAAAGACGGCAGAAGAAGAGCGTGAATATAAGGCTAGGCGGAAAGAACAAAATCGTCTCGCTCAACAGCGTCGTAGGCAAAACCCAGCAGCTCTCGCCGTCACCGTGAGGGTGCCGTAAAAAGCTTCGCTTTCCAACCACCTTCACAGGGTGGATTGGCGGGCAATTTTTGGGTGGCAGCCGAGTACCGTAACCACTACACCACCCCGGCGGGTAGAACTTACAACCAAAATGACAGAAAACGCACAGAACGCCGTGCACATTGACTTGAGCATATAGAGTGTAGCAAGCAACCTTAAATATTCACAGCGTGATGATTCTACTAGGTAACGACGCCAGCATAACAGAGAAACGCACAGGACAAAGCTGGTCGTGTGCGTTTCTCTTCTTCTGCAGGCGTCGCTACTATTTCGAATCTTCACTCTATCAATATGTACCAAGTGGCCGTCATTGTGCGCAACTTCATAATGTAATAAATGCCAATGTAAATGGAAAATCTGAACGGATGGATTAGCCGCAAACAGCTATTCGTAAGACGTGCATTCCAACATTTTCTCCTCGCCACCAGACCATTAAGCTGCTGAACAGCCGCGCGGTTCTTGAAATACGTTTTCTTATTTAAAATGGCGGAAAGCTGCGTCCTGCACAACTGCGGTCGCTGACAACGCCACCAATACTTTGAGGAGTGCGTGGACGTGCTCTATATATAGAGTGGACGCTCAGGAAAAGAATATCTGTCGTAAACCTCCGCAGCTATTCCCCTTTTTTACGGTTTGTCCTTCCAGATTACCTTTCCAGATTTCCGTTTTACTGTTTTATTGCGATAGCAATTCTATGGACAGTCTCGGCTGGTTCTTGCCGTCCCCGTAGCCGCCGTCATGACCGTATATATATATATATATATATATATATATATATATATATATATATATATATATATATATATATATATATATATATATATATATATATAAGTCCCAAAGAAAAATAATTCGGATAAATGCTTCCGACGCGCGGAATCGGACCAGGAGCCTCTCACTCCGAAGCGCGTGGCGCTAACCACTGCGCCACAAAGAGCAGACGCTGCAAGGAGCTAACGGCGAGCCCTTTACTGCTGGCAGGACTCAGAGACGGCAGGCGCTCATAGCGTTTCTTCATTACCATCGAGATGGTGTGAGGAGCGCAACGGGCAGCCGCCTTTGCAACAGGAGCGCTGTTCAAACAGAGTATCCATTGTGACAGCTTATTCGCGCTCGTTCGGTGTATGTCATTGCGTTCGTTTCGTGCGTGCTTCACTTGATAGTTCGCGCTCATCTTCTGTTTGTTCATTTAGGCACGGCCGCTCAATAGAAAAGAGGTGCGGCCTGCCGAATGAAGCTGTTTTCAATGGGAACGCGCGTGATGAGCGGAATCGTCAGACGCGACCGCAGTGGCGCTGCACATCGGGAGATCTCGCGGGAACGGGAGGGCGAACGCTGACAAACGCTGCCATTTGGATGGCGCTGATAGCCGTAGGCCGGCTGACGAAAGTACAGGAAAGAGTGTTTTTGTTTTATTGTGTTATACGTGCACGTCATCACAGCTAGCTAGCCGCCTGTGCGAACCGGTGCGGACCGGTATTCTTTCCCGATGTTGAGCGCGATCGCGGAGAAAACGACTACGATCGCGTTCACAGGCAAGGGAAGCGCATTCGGTATTGAGGCGGCCGTGACTTAGCGGCCTCCCCTAGCTTTGTATGTGTAGCTTTGACACGCAACGTGTAAGCCCTTCGTACCAGCACGCGCTGCCCACGGGAGACGCTCACCACGGCCGCTCGATTAGCAACGCACGACAGCGGCCGTGCGCTCACTTAGCAAGTGCATGTTTGTTACAATTAATATTGCTCCTGAAGCTGCGAGGCTCACTTCGTATAGCATTACAGTTTCTTGCTATCGCATTCATTGCTTCGCCCTTGCGGCGAAACTGTGACTTTTTTTTACGTAAGCATACCCGTTGTTATAACCTGAGGTGAAAACTGAAGGCAGGCTGCAGATTCAAATTCACCCTTGGCGGCGCGCCTTGGGCAAAACAAACATGCAAGCTCTGCAGTGCTGTCCGGTGGTTTGCAAAG
>JABSTT010004057.1:0-26921 GCA_013339685.2 Hyalomma asiaticum | reverse complement strand
GGAGATCTCGCGGGAACGGGAGGGCGAACGCTGACAAACGCTGCCATTTGGATGGCGCTGATAGCCGTAGGCCGGCTGACGAAAGTACAGGAAAGAGTGTTTTTGTTTTATTGTGTTATACGTGCACGTCATCACAGCTAGCTAGCCGCCTGTGCGAACCGGTGCGGACCGGTATTCTTTCCCGATGTTGAGCGCGATCGCGGAGAAAACGACTACGATCGCGTTCACAGGCAAGGAAGCGCATTCGGTATTGAGCGGCCGTGACTTAGCGGCCTCCCCTAGCTTTGTATGTGTAGCTTTGACACGCAACGTGTAAGCCCTTCGTACCAGCACGCGCTGCCCACGGAGACGCTCACCACGGCCGCTCGATTAGCAACGCACGACAGCGGCCGTGCGCTCACTTAGCAAGTGCATGTTTGTTACAATTAATATCTCCTGAAGCTGCGAGGCTCACTTCGTATAGCATTACAGTTTCTTGCTATCGCATTCATTGCTTCGCCCTTGCGGCGAAACTGTGACTTTTTTTACGTAAGCATACCCGTTGTTATAACCTGAGGTGAAAACTGAAGGCAGGCTGCAGATTCAAATTCACCCTTGGCGGCGCGCCTTGGCAAACAAACATGCAAGCTCTGCAGTGCTGTCCGGTGGTTTGCAAAGCACGGCTTGAGAGACGCAAAGGCCAGTCGATCCCTGCACTGAGGACGCCACCCACTTAGCGAGAAACCTCGCAAGAAATGAAATTTTTCCTCCTCCTTGGTGTGCGGGTCCCATACGCAGAACAGTGGGAGTGAAACACAAAGAATAAGTACCAAAAACCTCATGCAGTGGTAATTTAAGAGACAGGGGACCAATTTTTAAGGTAGCTTGTTAGTTTTTTTTATTTTTTGCCACAAAAAGCTCACCGGTCTCGGTGTAAAAACATGCAACAGTAACGAGGAGAACGCCGTGAAGCATGTTTATCATAATTATCTCCCGATGGAGTCCTGTACGCAACAGATGTTGCTAACAGTGGCCGACAGTCGTCGGGTGTGTTTCCGCAGTTCTGCTGAGACGAAGCGCATGCGGTGCAACTCCCCTAAGACTGTGTTAGTAGCATGCGGCCACGGCTAAACATCGACTTTCAGTTGCTGCCAAGGAAGCGTCGCCTCGCAGTGCGAACTCCTTTTACTGCGAAGAATGGGGCACAAAGGAGTTTTCTTGTAAGCACTGCAATTTTAAGCCGTAGTCATGTTTATCTGAAGATCTGGAGACGACATACAGCTATTTAGAAGCTACAAAAAGGCTCCCTAGCAAGACTTCATTACCAAGTGACGTCACTTTGCGGTTGTCGCGATTTTCAAACTGAATACAAATGCTACTTCAAGCCGGGAAAGTGTTCTCGGTTCCATCACTATAATTGGGATCTTTCTAAATGCACAAAGGTTCGTTCACACGTTCTGGCATGTTAATTTCACATGTTAAAGAAATTGATTAGCGTACTTTCAGCATGAGTGATCGGTGTCAGTGTAAGTTATACTCAGTTTTTTGCACAGCCTGACTGAGCTGACTTGAGTGGCGCAGGCAATTCTTTTAATGGCTGCAACGAATAAATAGAAGTATTGGAATTGTATTAATACGCCTCCTCGCGAGTTGTCTTTGGAAAGGACTGCTACTTTGTGGACGAGCTCAAATTCGAAACCACTTCCGAATACATTTTGCCGAGGTACCACTACATCAGCCGGCCCTACTACCTAAGGCGCGAAAGCCTCTGATTTTCAAGGCGCCAATTTTTATCTAGACGTGAAGTCCTATGCCACAACATGACTGCACGGAGAACATGACGACGGTCACACATGAAAATCAGATATGCGTGTCATGGTCGACATGATTTATATGCCCACGCGTTTCGTTAACGGAGCTATACGAAAATTGGCATGCCACAAGATGACTGCATCAAGAATGTAAATTTCAGGTCATAACATGAAATCATGACGCATGTTATGAGCGGCATGATCTACATGCCACGGCCTTGGTGCTATCTTGGCCGTTTCGTTAGTGGGATGTGTTGGAAATTGGAATGCCATATGACTGCATGAAAAACATAAATGACAGATCATAACTGAGAAGCACAACATGCATGTCATGGCGGCTGACTTACATGCCAGGCGTTTCGTTAATGGGATGTAAACCAAAATTGCTATGCACAACACGACAGCATGACGAACGTAAATGACAGGTCAAACATTTTAATGAGCCAAAGACAATGAAGCCTAGGAAGTAACTTCAGTAACTAACACAAGTAACTTCCCCTATGCTTTCCTAGCTTCATTGTCTGTTTCTCATTAACTTGTTTCTAACAAATAAGAACGAGCCCTTGACCCCTCCCTTCGTTAGGTCATAACATTAGAATCATGACGCGCGTGTCATGACCGCATGATTTACATGCCATGGTCCTGGCGCTATACTGCCGTTTCGTTAATGGAATGTATGGTCTCCGTCTACTGACCAGAGGGCGCTACGTAGCTCTCGTCGGACGGCTTAGTATCGCTGACATTGCCCTTGGTCGCACGTATGAGACGCGCGCGCACGGTGGAAACCGAGGCGACAGCGACGCGCGCGTTTCTTCTTCGCTGCTTTCCGGGCGTGCTGCGGTCTCACAAACGCTCGCGGCGTCGCCCTTTGGAACAGTTTGCGCAGGTTTGGAGCGCGCGTCTCAAAGGAATAAAAAAAAGATGTGGGACGGTGGTCACTGCTGCTATAGAGTTGGAGACGCGCATCGCGTTCGCTTATTTTCCGTCACAGCCTGCCCAATTTTGCTTCTTCTCTCCGCAGTGCATTCTGCCGCTGATGTCGCACATGGAAAACTCGACTGCACGGAGCCTATACGAAAATGGTTTGGCACAACATGACTGCATGACGATCATAAATGACAGGTCTTTACATGAAATCGTGACATGCATGTCATTAGCGGCATGATCTACATGCCACTCGTTTCCTTAAAGGATGTATACCGAAATTGCTATGGCACAACACGACTGCATGAGGAACGTAAATGACAAGTCATAACGCCTAGAATCATGACATGCGTGTGTAGCGGCATGGTTCCATGTCACAGTCTTGGTGCTCTTGCGGCCGTTTCGTTACTTCATATGTACCAAACTCGATTAGCGGACAGCAATGCAAATCCATTTTACGTTCCTATGCGTGCTTCCATTTCCTTGATCGCCTGCACGTGGGATCCGCCATTATTTTTATTTTTTTTTTAAATCACCAACGTTAGGTCTACTTCGAGAGACGACGTGCAGTGCTGCTTGGGCTTCATATGCTCAAGAAGAGCCGGTGGTTCGGAACGTATTTGAAACCGAAGCGTGGATTTCCTGGCTTTGAAGCGCGCCTCCATTAATGATGGCTTGTTTTCGGGCTGCGTTAAACGAGTGTTATAGGGCCATCTTCGGATGGGATAAACAGATTGTTTCTCTGTCTTTCTCTCTTTCTGTCTCATGTTAGATAAATAGATATCTTGAGCACTAACACATTAACACGCACAAAAGAAGGGTGTGCGTGAGTTATCTACACGGAATAAAATGTGCAGAAAATTACCTGATAAAAAATAATATACGACCACCCTCGAGGCTCTAATCTGAACAAGAGAGCTCCCAAAATTAGGTGGGATGGACATCGTCATGCTGACTTAAGAAACCGTGCCTCAACTATTTAGAACTATGGGCTTCCGTCAAGAACACTTGTATTACATTTGTACGAATTCTTCAACAAAAGTTTCGGCCTTCACGATGGAAACAGGCCCTTGTCTCGATAAGCTTCTCTATACTATTTCACTAGATTCGGGCACTTAGGTATTCATAGCGGACAATATAACTATTCGCAGCGGTAGTTCTGTCACCTATAGAAAAATGATACTTTCTGATTAACCCCAACTCCAGCCCACTCGAGTTTTTTTTTTCTTGTTCTTTTTATCCTACTCTGTGTGGTCCGCCGATCAGAGAATGCACTGCGGTGCTTTAACTTCACAGTTCATTCCAATTTTATCAACAAGAGGAAGCATAGACGGGCGTTTCTTGCATAGTTTCTCTGTGTCTTGAGAATCGCATACGGGTCCTGTAAAAATTAATACGCTTTTATTGAAAAAAAAAACAGAATTGCTGGATTCCTCACGCTTGGCAGGCACGCATCATAATTTGTTTTAAATGATTTCCTCTAGCTCCTTGTAATGCACCCGTTTCGTTACAACCAAAATAAGTCCGACGTTCACTGAAGATAGAACTGCATTAGTGACACTTTGGAGGTGCAGTGTTTACTAAATTTTGTGCCATAAATCATGGTTTCATGGGATGTTCTTCAAAGGAGCTATAAGAACGCGTCGTCGGATAAGTACATTGCTTTTTTAGTTATGCTGTGAGTACGTAAAAATTATTTTGTTCCCAATATCTGGAGAGATCGGTTTCTCAGCAACACTAAACGCATTAGCACAGCTTTCGCAAATACTTTATACTTTGACTGAAGCAGTACGAGTCACTCTCTGCTGTAGCCGCTGTCAGGAAGCGTCATCCACCATCCTTCTACAACATGCATGTCATGAGTGACGTAATTTAGATGCCCCGCGTTTCATTAAAAGGACATATACGCAAATTGGCATGCCACAACATGACTGCATCACAAACATAAATGACACGTCATAACACGAAAATAATGACATGCATGTCATGAGTGACATGATTTACATGCGACGGGCTTGGTGCTCTCCTGGCCCTTTCGTTAATGGGCTGTATAGGAAAATTCCTATGCCACAACATGACTGCACGGAGAACATGACTGACAGGTCACAACATGAAAATCATGATATGCGTGTCATGGTCGACATGATTTATATGCCACGCGTTTCGTTAACGGGAGCTATACGAAAATTGGCATGCCACAAGATGACTGCATCAAGAATGTAAATTTCAGGTCATAACATGAAAATCATGACATGCATGTTATGAGCGGCATGATCTACATGCCACGGCCTTGGTGCTATCTTGGCCGTTTCGTTAGTGGGATGTGTTGGAAAATTGGAATGCAACAATATGACTGCATGAAAAACATAAATGACAGATCATAACATGAGAAGCACAACATGCATGTCATGGGCGGCATGACTTACATGCCAGGCGTTTCGTTAATGGGATGTAAACCAAAATTGCTATGGCACAACACGACAGCATGACGAACGTAAATGACAGGTCATAACATTTTAATGAGCAAACAGACAATGAAGCCTAGGAAGTAACTTCAGTAACTAACACAAGTAACTTCCCCTATGCTTTCCTAGGCTTCATTGTCTGTTTGCTCATTAACTTGTTTCTAACAAATAAAGAACGAGCCCTTGACCCCTTCCCTTTCGTTAGGTCATAACATTAGAATCATGACGCGCGTGTCATGACCGGCATGATTTACATGCCATGGTCCTGGCGCTATACTGCCGTTTCGTTAATGGAATGTATGGTCTCCGTCTACTGACCAGAGGGCGCTACGTAGCTCTCGTCGGACGGCTTAGTATCGCTGACATTGGCCGCTTGGGTCGCACGTATGAGACGCGCGCGCACGGTGGAAACCGAGGCGACAGCGACGCGCGCGTTTCTTCGCTGCTTTCCGGGCGTGCTGCGGATCTCACAAACGCTCGCGGCGTCGCCCTTTGGAACAGTTTGCGCAGGTTTGGAGCGCGCGTCTCAAAGGAAATAAAAAGAAAGATGGTGGGACGGGTGGTCACTGCTGCTATAGAGTTGGAGACGCGCATCGCGTTCGCTTATTTTCCTGTCACAGCCTGCCCAATTTTGCTTCTTCTCTCCGCAGTGCATTCTGCCGCTGATGTGTCGCACATGGAAAACTCGACTGCACGGAGCCTATACGAAAATGGTTTGGCACAACATGACTGCATGACGATCATAAATGACAGGTCGTTACATGAAATCGTGACATGCATGTCATTAGCGGCATGATCTACATGCCACTCGTTTCCTTAAGGGATGTATCCGAAATTGCTATGGCACAACACGACTGCATGAGGAACGTAAATGACAAGTCATAACGCCTAGAATCATGACATGCGTGTGTGAGCGGCATGGTTACATGTCACAGTCTTGGTGCTCTGCGGCCGTTTCGTTAACTTCATATGTACCAAACTCGATATAGCGAGACAGCAATGCAAATCCATTTTACGTTCCTTATGCGTGCTTCCATTTCCTTGATTCGCACTGCACGTGGGATCCGCCATTATTTTTATTTTTTTTTTTTAATCACCAACGTTAGGTCTACTTCGAGACGACGTGCAGTGCTGCTTGGGCTTCATATGCTCAAAGAAGAGCCGGTGGTTTCGGAACGTATTGAAACCGAAGCGTGGATTTCCTGGTGCTTGAAGCGCGCCTCCATTAATGATGGCTTGTTTTCGGGCTGCGTTAAAACGAGTGTTATAGGGCCATCTTCGGATGGGATAAACAGATTGTTTCTCTGTCTTTCTCTCTTTCTGTCTCATGTTAGATAAATAGATATCTTGAGCACTAACACATTAACACGCACAAAAGAAAGGGTGTGCGTGAGTTATCTACCGGAATAAAATGTGCAGAAAATTACCTGATAAGAAAATAATATACGACCACCCTCGAGGCTCTAATCTGAACAAGAGAGCTCCCAAATTAGGTGGGATGGACATCGTCATGCTGACTTAAGAAACCGTGCCTCAACTATTTAGAACTATGGCCTTTCGTCAACAGCATTTGTATTATATTTGTACGAATTCTTCAACAAAAGTTTCAGCCTTCACGATGGAAACAAGTCCTTGTCTCGAAAAGCTTATCTGTACTATTTCAATACATTCGGGCAGTTAGATATTCATAGTGGACAATATAACTATTCGCAGCGGAAGTACTGTCACCTATAGAAAAATGATACTTTCTGATTAACCCCACCTCCAGGCCATTCGTGTTTTTTAGTTTTTGTTGTTTTTATCCTATTTTGTGTGGTCCGCCGATCAGTGAATGCACTGCGGTGCTTTAACTTCACAGTTTATTCCAATTTTATCAACAAGAGGAATCATAGACGGGCGTTTCTTCCATAGTTCTCGGTGTCTTGAGAATCGCATACGGGTCCTGTATAAATTAATGCGCTTTTTATGAAAAACCAGTATTGCTGGATACCTAACACTTGGCAGGCACGCATCATAATTTGTTTTGAATGATTTCCTCTTGCTCCTTGTAATGCACCCGTTTCGTTACAACCAAAATAAGTCCGACGTTCAGTGAAGATAGAAGTGCATTAGTGATACGCGGGAGGTGCAGTGTTTACTAAATTTTGTGCCATAGATCATGGTTTCACAGGATGTACTTCAAAGGAGAAATAAGAACGCGTCGTCGGATAAGTACATTGCTTTTTTAGTTATGGTGTGAGTGCGTAAAAATGATGAAGTGATGATGATGATGACATTACAGGAGTAAGGCAATGCACTTCACCGAAGGAGTTCCAGTATTCTCGTTAGAATACGATGAGCAGGACCACATATGCCTTCGTCCTGGCAGGATTTGCAGGGCTCATGTGACCTGAACACATTTCGCCACAAGTGCGTTGCGACGGCCCTGAGCAACATCTCAGGGAGGCGACTGAAAGCGCTTTCGGCTGTACTCGTTCGGTACGCTTTCTTCAAGATAACGTTGAAGCGGACGAAGAAAGAAAGAAAAAAAATTACAGCATATCCACGGAGTGAATGATGATGAGTGGGCGAAGCTCGGGATGTGCATCGTAGATCGTGCCGAGTTCCGGATTAATTTAGTTAACGCGCATGCTACGAATCCTCACGGTTCAACTATGCACAATGCACAAGTGAAATCTCCCACCGGCACTTCATTGCAAGTCAAGATCCAGTGTATATATATATGGGTTTTGCCGGTGAACGCTTCTCCAACGCGAGCAGTCGGTATTTCTCAATCAAGAAACTCGCTAGGAGACGCTGCCTGCGCCAACGTTGTCTCTCGCGTTTGCCGGGACAGTGTCGAGATTGCCGGGGAGCGCGTGGCTCCCGGCGCTCGCGGCGAGGGCGAGCGCCAGGGCCACGCGCTCGCCCTCGGCGCGTGCGTGCGCTCCAGCAGGCACGCGCCGGTGGCTACCTACTACTAACTACTACTACTACTACTACTACTACTACTACATACATCGGGGACGCACGAAATGGCTGCTAATGGGGAATGAGAGACAGAAGAATTCGGCTTTTAGTTAACGCGCACGCTGCGAATTTGTTATTGTTCAACAACGCACAGGAGAAATCTCCCACCGGCACCACTTTGGAGGTCAAAGCGTAAGACTGGTTACGCACTACTACGACTACGACGAGGGACGAACGGGTGCCGCTTTAAGGAGCTTCGCCCCTAAAAAATGTGTGCAAACATGAAGAAAGAACAAAATGTGCGTTCGCAAGGTGATAGCACTTGCCTGCCAGCCTCACTAGTTGCCCACATTGAACAGGCATAAAACTTGATTCAATTTTCCTGTGCAGTACTTCAAGGCACAAGGTAGAATAAACGGAATTATTGCTCACACTAGAGAGGAAGTACCTCCTCAATAAACCTTGTGTCCTTTTCTGTTGGTCCTTGATTCATATAGGCTGGAATGTTAACATTCAATCTACATTCAGTCATTCAATCATTCATACATTCATTTATTCATTCATACTGTCAGCCCTCTTTAGGTCTGTTACAGGAGTGCTAGGTACTACATACTAAATATCATTCACTCAATGCACGTAAAAAAAGGAATCACTTATTTGAGATAAATATAGTATGGCAAGGTAAACCACGCACTTGAGGATCCCTTATATATTAGTATATCACTAATACAGTAAAAATAATGTGAGTAGTATAACACTCGGATAGAGTTCGAGAGGGACAACAACAATAATAGAAAAAAGACACATCTACACAACGGTAGAACACGTACAAGAAAAAACAGGTAACTAAATAAGGTCATGATTTTAGGAAGACAATAATTCTAGCCAGAAAAATGTCTAAAGTAGACGTGGGTACAGTGCCATCGGGTAATGAATTCCATTCGGAAATGGCTCTGGGGAAAAAAACTAAACTTAAAGCATTTATTCCGGGGAAACTGCGGGGAATAAACAGAGAATGACGATGTAGAGAAATTTCGTTACGCTTGATTTTAAAATATTGGTGGTAATTAATTTTTACCTGCTGTTGTACCATTTGGTACAGGAACTTCAATCGTTCATATGAGTCTTTGACCTTGAACGATTGAAGTTCTGCACGTCTCCACACTTCAGAAGGTGAATGGTAAAGGCGGCAGTTGTTAAAAATAAACCTCAAAGCAAGCTTTCGAATTCTGTCCAATGGGGTTTTGTTTCAGAGCATATAAGTGTCCCGTACTATATTTGCGTACTCAGTAATAAGGCGCACCAATTTCTTGTATGCGAGACATTTATTATAGCATGCTGTAAATTTTACCTGATTGTCGAGAGTGCTTTGTCCAGCGTAGATCCTGCGTAATTGTGAAAGCAAGGTATTTAAATTGTTTCACATTCATTTTGACATGATTGCCAAAAGAGCATTGAAATATGAAGACATTCTTTTTCCGCGAGACGCAGATGTACACTCTTTTATTTATATTTAATTACATTGCCAGCTATCGCATCAATGTTTATATTTTCGTAGATTGGCATTCAGTTCAGCTTGGTCTAGAGGTGTTTGTATTTCCTTATACAATATGCAGGCCTCTGCATGTAGCCTGTTTCGTACTGTAAGATCGCGGGGTAGGTCTTTTAAGAAAAATAAAGAGCGAACCCGCTACAAGACTCTTCCCTGAGGGACTCCTGAAAGGGAAGGGCGCGTGTGTGATCCTGAAGCTCCCATGCGGACGAATTGATGTCGTCCACGAAGGTATAGGAAATAAATAAACCAGTGAGTTGGGGAAGCGCTGTTGAAAATGACAGCACTTTTCTGGAATAACGAAAGAGAAGGGGTCAAGGGCTCGTTGTTTATTTGTTAGAAATAACTTAATGAGCAAACAGACAATGAAGCCTAGGAAAGCAGAAGGGGAGTTACTTGTGGTATTGTAATTGTGGAGAATGTAGAAAGGAATTAAAGTGGACGAAAAGACAAACCTGCCTTCGGTGGGAACCGAACCCACGACCTTCGGATGTCGCGTCCGATGCTCTACCAACTGAGCTACGAAGGCGGTCGTCCCACCGTCCACTTTATTGTGTATTTATGTACGTATTATCCTGGGAGTGTTAGGCAGCGCCACTCGTGGCCAAGCCGGCGTGTGTAGAACACACTATCTTGCCAGGAGGCGTCACGTAGAACTTGAACTTATATGTTCACGTTCTACGCCTCCTGGCAAGAAAGTGTGTTCTACACACGCCGGCTTGGCCACGAGTGGCGCTGCCTAACACTCCCAGGATAATACGTACATAAATACACAATAAAGTGGACGGTGGGACGACCGCCTTCGTAGCTCAGTTGGTAGAGCATCGGACGCGGCATCCGAAGGTCGTGGGTTCGGTTCCCACCGAAGTCAGGTTTGTCTTTTCGTCCACTTTAATTCCTTTCTACTTTCTCCACAATTACAATACCACAAGTAACTTCCCCTATGCTTTCCTAGGCTTCATTGTCTGTTTGCTCATTAAGCACTTTTCTGGAGTAATTTTTTAGGTGTCACCTCATCACCTGAGTTTACTATGTCTATTTAGCCACCACCGCTTATAATTTCGGTGAAGTTGTGCACACGTTCTTGCTTGCTTTGTGGGGTTTTACATCCCAAAACCAGTTCTGATTATGAGAGACGCCGTAGTGGAGGGCTCCGGAAATTTCGACCACCTGGGGTTCTTTAATGTGCACTGACATCGCACAGCACACGGGCCTCAACATTTCGCCTCCATCGAAATGCAGCCGCCGCTGCCGGGATTCGATCCCGCGACCTTCGGATCAGCAGCCGAGTAACTTAGCCACTAGACCACCGTGGCGGGGCATTGTGCACCACTTCTATCAATTTACTAATAGATGACAGACATTTACGAAACGAGTGTTGGTGCGATCGTAACAGTTTGTGGTGGTCGAGGTAAGTCATCAAATAATTAGCAACAATGTGTTCTAGTAATTTAGAACATGTGGAAATCAGAGATGGAGGCCGCTAATATTTAATGTCGGACTTGCATACAGACATACGCATGGGTGTGATCTGCGCACGCTTCCACTAAGGCGGAAAGCATCCCGTATTGAGAGAAGGCTGAAAAAATGAGTTTCAGGTATTTGGCAAGCCAACGTGCGCGTCTGTACAAATTTTTTTAGAGATCGGCTAGGGTTAAGTGCTTTTGTTGATGTCGATATGCAAGAAAACGTTAAAATGTCTTCTTCTGTAATTTCCAAATCCTCAACAGAAGGACGTACTGACTCATCAACAAAAGGTATCACCGTCCCATTCACTTGTGAAAACGGATGCAAAAAAGGCATTAAATTCTTCAGTACTCTTAACATTATTCAGGGAAGTCAGTGACGCTGTTGACCTTGGAAGCTGGTTGGTATGAGGCCAAAACTTTGAGGGAGCCTCTTTCAAGAATTTAGTAAGCTTTGCATTGTATAATCTGAACCTTGATGACCAGGAAGTTTCATAGTTTTTGATTAAGCTGTGATAGAGTGTTTCTTTTCTGAAGAAGGACAGGTTGAGAGAGCTTTTCGTTTTCGCTTTAGTTTCCGCGTTGTGTGACTTATTGCCCTTGTGATCCAAGGATTTATGTTTTTTTAGTCATTTTCACACCGGAATAAATTGTTGCATGGGATTTCAGACCACATTCGAAAAATACGCCCCTAGGTCGTATGCGGTTGTCCCGGACAGATAGAGCGAGCAGACCGTGTCGTATGGGTTTTCGAGATATTCAAGAACTTCCTAGTCATCAGGCGCTTAAAACTTATGAACCCTTTGGGTGGGATTACATTTTCGCCGATTAGATGCCAAATTCAAGCGAATATAGTAGCCTCGTGATCAGATATGCCACAAAAAACTTCGCAGCCAAGTTCGAAGGGCATGATCTGATGAGACATAAAGATAAGTTATAGAAGCATCCGACGGGTCTCGGAATTCCTGGCTGATTCCGATACGAGTTCGTTTAAATTGTGGCGGAAGGCAACCTCTAAAAGCCGATCGCTATTCGTCACTTCCGTGACACCTGGGGAATTAGAAAGCCAGTCAATATCCGGTAAATTAAAATTGCGGACAAGCACAATGTCATCATGGTGTTTCAAATTAGATTCCACGCAGGTTAGAAGTTTTAATAACACATCTGCTGTTGAATAGGGCGTCCTGTAAATGCCACCTATGAAACGTTAGGACTGCTTAGCTCAGTGCCCATCCAGATAGCGTCAACGTCAGTTTTATCGGGTAATACGCGCCACATTATATTTCCTTTGAACAAAAGTGCGATTTCGCCACCTCTCCCTCTACGGTCCTTTCAAAAAACACTTGTGGCACATAGACGCATTCCCCGGGCGGATAATATCGACATATAATGATGTTATCAGTAGTGGTGATGTGTATAATAATTATTTCATGCTACTCAAGTCGAGATCAGTCTTTTGTGTTCGTTGTACATACATACACTACCACGCAAGTTGTGGTGTATACTCAGTGATGGAGACGACCAGCAAAGTAGCGATACGGACAGATAAATAAGGTCAAAGATGCCGAAGTTCACCAAGAAATAAATGCTTCGCACCTAAAATCACAGAAATAGCAATGCGAAGAGAAGGCTTTGCACAAGTATTTAATGCAGCGATGCTACTTTTTTGGACGGGAAGCTTACTAAGAAAATCGTACTTTTTTGTTCACTTCTGCCAACAGTCTCGCATAAAGGCGACGGAAATTGAATTTTCCCGAAGCTTCCGGGCGCATGCATTCCGAGCAAGCGCGGAAGAGAAAAGCTGTCTACGCTTATGAGAATACTCATGAGGAGATTGACGCATACCCGCCTCACACTATCATCACCGCTCTGCAGCCTCCGCGGTCGTGATCACCCATGCGCGTTATTAAGCGGCATATGGAACCGTGCAAGCGTGTCGTCGGGTAGTTTCAATAATGTTGATTTAGCTTTAGCTCGAACAAAAGTGATCGATCGTTACCGCTCCGTCGACAGCGGTGACATATTCAGTCGATGGGCATTGTGCCCTGTTATGACAAGAGAAGACACTTTTTGAGGCTTCTTTCTCGACTGCTGTAATAAATACCAACACAGGTGTAATATGTCACTTATCGACAAAAATTAACCAGTATTTCCGTATCTGTATTACGAATGATATATATTAGGCGCTACGTTGCACACAGCAAGAGCCCATCGCGGTCTTCTGGCGGTTAATTTCTGTTAGACTGGTGACCGAAAAGACGCAGGTTGTATCATGGATTTGCCAGTAGCATTTTCAATAATGCCAAAATTTGACAAGCCCGTGTGCGGCGCGTTATCAGTGGAGCTGTAGAACCCAGTTGGTCAAAATTTCCAGCGCCCTTCCCTACGGCTTCCTTTACAATTGTTTTTTGGCTCTGGCATGTAAAAATCCCAAATAATTCTCGACAGAATATTTCTGAAGGTAAATTTGACGCATTGATGGCTAATCATTTTTTTTACAATTGACCGCAATATCTCCATAAGTGACGCTATACTTTACCGTGGTCTTTTGCAGTAGTACTGCTATAAAACTATTTTTTACTATGACAAGATAATTTACGTACACTGCTCGACAAATGAAGCACCATACTCAGAGTGCGTGACTGCGCTTCAGGCGCCTCTGGTGAGCGGTCGAGAAAGCGAGCTGACCCATTGTGGTATAGACCTATTCCATGTTGGTAAACAGTGGTAGGCACCGGCGATATAACCGGGGCTTGTGTCGACGTCGCGGCGCGGAGGCCCCGCCCACCGCTTGCCGCGGCCCTGCACGGTCGCGCCACCGCCGCCGGCGAAGCGTGTGCGAAAGCTGCCTCCGAGCACGGGGCGTCGGAGCGCCGACGGCGTGTTTACAACAGTTTGCGAGGGGCAGCCGCGTGAGATGAAGTTGCGTTAGCTCTGCAGGAAGCACTCAGTGAATGTAGAAAAGAATGCTCCGACGCCCAGCTATGACAAGATGTGAGAAACTGATCGAAAGGACAAGCACCTTGCCACATGATGCGAATGATCCCGAGCTATCATGTCGGCATCGCTTCATGCGTATGCTTTAATTCGGTAACTAGAATGCAACTTGAAGGTACCTCAGCTAAAATACTGTTTCGGACCTAAAGCCTCCAATCCCTACACGAAATCCTTGCGCAAAAACAAATATAACGGAATAGGTACCAAAGAATGCGATATTGGAGACGCTATAACCTATGTAAATACGGCTGTGATAAAGCGCACACGCAAAAAAAGCAATAACGTACCAAGGACAAGGCTCTCAAATAACCGCCAGCAATTAAGGCGCATAACGGCGACTTACGGCTCTGCCCATACGCTCAGTTCCGATCGTGAAGGCTTCTAACGACGCGGCAAATTTCACGCGTGTAGTTCATTCGAACAGTCTGACAATCGAAAAAAAAATTTAAAGCGCATCATAACCACTACAGCATTGCCAACGACACTTCTCGTGTGTACGCTATCGCAGCCGTAAGCAATTTGCAAAAGCGTAGCTGTAATCGGCATTTCACTCACGGCTACGTGAATTAGGCTCTTATATATTTGTTTCATTTGAGTGAATGAAATTCGTATGACGTATGTATAGCTTCCGCACTTCAATAATACACGGCGACCGCGATTACTTCTACACATCGAGCTAAGTTAACGTCGTGCGCGCTTTGCAGTAAGCGTCATCGCTCTGTGTCCGCGCTTTGTTTATGCCAAGAAACTTGACAAACTTGTGACAATGCTATTTCTCTCAAGTGAAACAAGCCGCACTAACGCTAAATAATTACACATATGCTTAGTCGTGACGAAAATGTTTGGCGCATAACCGATGCGCCAACAGCAGGCATTACAGGTTCTTCCCTTTCCTTAAGATAAACATAAGCAGGAAACCGATAAAAACCTATCGCACATATCTTGTGCGTTGCTGAGCAACCAACCCACGGAGCAGGTCATCGGTGAACACTTTTTTTCTTCATTTCACGGCGGTGACAAGCGCCCGCACCAGCGAAAACGCAGCGGCTGCTACGGTAGGCGCGCCGGCGGATGCCTACCATGCGAAACCAAAACTCCCGACGACAGCGCCACCGCATCTTCGTGACGTAGGCCAGGTGGAATACGGTCTATACGGTGAGGTCTATACGGTGAGGGCGGGAGCGCTTTTTACGGTTGGTGACTACACCGAGTAGAGAGCAGTTCACTCCGTCGTTCTTCTTCCTGTTGCAGGCGATAGGATGTTAAGTTATTTAAATGCGAAGCATTTCTTAGCGAACTTCGGCGATTTTGAGCGTATCTATCTATCTATCTATCTATCTATCTATCTATCTATCTATCTATCTATCTATCTATCTATCTATCTATCTATCTATCTATCTATCTATCTATGTATATAGCCGCCTACGATTTTGTGGTCTCCTGGCCGTTTCGCTAATGGGATGTTTACGAAAATTGGTATGTCGCAACATGACTACACGACGAACATAACTGACAGGTCATAACATGAAAATCATGACATGGATGTCATGAGAGGCATGATTTACATGCCACGGTCTTGGTGCTCTCCTGGGCGTTTCGCTAATGGGATGTATGCGAAAATTGGTATGCCACAACATGGCTGCCTGACGAACACAAATGGCAGGTCAGAACATGAAAATCATGATACGCTTGTCATGAGCGACATAATTTACATGCCACCCGTTTCGTTAACGGGATGTACACGAAAATTGGCATGCCACAACATGACTGCATCGCGAACGTAAATGACAGGTCATAACATGAAAAACATGACATGCATGTCATGAGTGGCATGATTTACATGCCACGGTCTTTGTGCTCTCTTGGCCGTTTCGTAAGTGG
This sequence comes from Hyalomma asiaticum, assembly GCA_013339685.2. NCBI lineage: Eukaryota > Metazoa > Arthropoda > Arachnida > Ixodida > Ixodidae > Hyalomma > Hyalomma asiaticum. The sequence goes on along the minus strand of JABSTT010004057.1, from coordinate 10,897 downwards.
GATGTATAAGAAAATTGTCATGCAACAACATGACAGCATGGCGAATATAAATGACAGGTCATAACGTGAAAAGCATGACATGCATGTCATGGGCGGCATGATTTACATTCCACGCGTTTCGTTAATGGTATGTATACCAAAATTGCTATGGCGCAACACGACAGCATGATGAACGTAAATGACAGGTCATAAATTTAGAATCATGATACGCGTGTCATGAGCAGCATTGTTTACATGCCACACTCTTGCGGCCATTTCGTTAATGGAATATATACGAAAATGGCTATGGCACAACACGACTGCATGACTATCATAAATGACAGGTCATAACATGAAAATCATGGCATGCATGTCATGATTTTCATGTTATATGTCATGACAGGCATGATTTACATGCCATGGTCCTGGCGCTATACTCCCGTTTCGTTAATGGGATGTATACCAAAATTGCTGTGGTACACGACTGCATGACGAACTTAAATGACCGGTCATAACGTTAGAACCACGACATGCGTGTATGAGCCGCATGGTTTACATGCCACTGCCATGGTGCTGTTGCGGCCGTTTCGTTAACTTCATATGTACCAAATTCGGTATAGCGAAACAACAATGGAAATCCATTTTACGTTCCTGATGCCTGCTTCGCATTTCCTTGATTCTCACTGCACGGGGAATGTGCGCATTTCTTTGTAGGCTACGCTAAATTACACTGTAAGAAAAAAAGGCTGGATAAAAACAGAGCGAAAGAAAGGTCTTTAGGTCGTACGTCTAGCAACACCGCCCATATAGCTTTGCTCGGTATCCACCTTCACAGTGTGGAATGGCGCATGATTGTTTTTCTCATGTTCACTAGCAGCCGTTACAGACACCAGCGGTGCTGGCCAGAAAATTAGCCCTTACCATAAGGCAACAATGGCTTATCCTGGAGAAAGAGACGACTTGAGCATTATTTTGCATATACTTTTAAATGGCGCTAACCTCTGTGTCATTCATTTGAAAACAAGTGCTATTGTTAGAGGCCTTCTTGTGCTGCACCAGTTACGACCAAATTTAAAATGGGATTCTCACTCTAAGCTGGACTTCATTGTCACGGTAGTATAGGCGCAGGAACAACATTCACATTGACACGAGGAGACAGGACAAGCGCTCTCCAAGCCTATATTACCGTGACAAGCCTATATTACCGTGACAATGAACTTGCACCATCTAGCCCAGTATCAAGTTTTGTTAAACTGGACTTCATGTTTTTCGCAGCGATCATTCCTTTCGCTCTGTTAACGGAGCTATGGTTGTGCTGTAGGCTTTTGTAGATATTCCACTCTTGACTCACAACTTAACTTCAACACCTGCGCTCTTGGAAGAATTCCTATCACAAGGAAAAAAAAATACTGCAGATAGCACGCATTGTGGCAATTGATATCGTGTGAAGTAGTAAGCGAGGACTTTGCCTATGACGAACTGTGTGCCTTTCAGCAAAATTTTACGAACGGGATGAACATCTTTGTAAAAAGTGCATGAGTGAGTGCATCGAACGTGGGTGTAGCGTCACGGTAGAAGTGACACTCTCCGGAGTCATAAATGTCACCGCGCGGTACACCGAAGATGGTGCCACATGGCCACTTCCAGAGCGCGTGTTTCCTTTTCCCTTCTTTCTCTCCTCTTAGTTTCACTCGATGTCCGAGTAACCTCCTTCTCTCCTCTTAGTTTCTACTTCTATCACTCTCACCACATACGACGCACTGTGTGCGCCCGCTCGACCCTACTTCTCGTTGGCAGAATAACATGGACCTTGTTACAGAGAAGACCCGTGTACGCCTCATTACCACGCCTCCACATGGGCTAACCTAGAACGTCCACAGTCCCGTCGTGAATGAACGGTAGCTCGTGGTAGGGCACTGCATTGTCACTCACGTCTGTTCTGTCGAAGAGATATGCACGGTATACTATGCGCTGATCTGCTTGTCACACACTTTGTTCGTTAAAGCATTCTTACGGGATCGAGAAAAGTTACACAGAAACGAATGATGGTGTGCCATATCATTTTCTTACAGCCTTACGACAGCGCTAAAAGAACAATGTAGGACCTAAATCTACCAGGTATTTTATCCTATGTATCTGACCCTTCTTAAGCCATTTAGAAGCGCAGTTGATGTTACATGAGCACCATTATCACAACTGCTGGTGCGTCAGGTTTGCTTCCTCTATGCAGGGTGTGGCAGGTGCTGCCATAGCTTAAGGGAGCGTGCTTTTCACGCACCTCGGTGCACCGGGATAGACACCCACCTATCGTTTGGTATGATGTCTTTGGAGATTACAGCGCATTTGTATGTGCCTGGGTGTTTTGTCAAGTCAACATATTGATTGGAAGAGTAGAAGGAGAAAGAGGGGGAGGAGGAAGGAAAGAAAGGGAAGACAGGGAGCTTAGCCAGTGGTGAGACCGGCCGGCTACACCTTGCGGGCGAAAAGGGTAAGGGGAATAATAAATAATAGAAAACAGACACGGAAGCTAAAAAGAGAAAAAGAAATTTACGCATCTACAGGAGTGAACCATGACGAGCGGGCGAAACACTGGGGAATGTTCGGTGTTACTGTAAATCACCCGTGACATTGCCCACTCATACATATGAATGAGTGAAAACGCGTATGTATGCTTACACACGCGTTGTCATTTATGCTGCTGGTCTTTATGATGCTCCTGCACTCCCACGTCGTAGATCGTGCCGAGTACCGGATTACTTTTAGTAACGCGCACGCTGCGAATCCTTATGGTTCAACTACGCATAATAGAAAACTACAACCGGCACTACACTGCAGGTCAAGATCCAGTGCCTACATATAAGGGGTGGCCTGTGAACGGTTGGGCAGCGCAAGCAGTCGGTATTTCTCAATCAAGAAATTCGCTAGCAGACGCTGCCTGCGTCAGAGTTGTCTCTCGAGGGCGAGGGCGCCTTCTCCTTTCTTACGACCTGGTAAAGCTTTCATCGAAGAAAGAGCGTTTCCATAGTCCACGCGCGAGCCGTTGGCTCTCTCTCACAACAGCAGGCAACACTGTCTGGGAGCTCTGCCTCTGAGAGCGGTCCACACATACACACACACACACACACACACACACACACACACACACATAGTATGACTGCACTGCCTGTAGGATCGGCCCACGCCAACACATGGTCACGCCGCCGCAAGCTCGGTCCTAGGGTGCTTCGCCCCTAAAAATTGACGCTGTTAAAAGAAGCTGATCAGTAGGAAGCGACTGTCTGATTTCAGTTGTAGGCAGTGTTGTACACGTTCCTCGAAAACAAGAAGGAAAACTCGTTCCTCGTTCCTCTCCACATTATTCCCTCCCCTCCCCGCTATCCTGCGTCCCCTCCGCACCAAGGAGCTGTGGGAAGACGCCCTCTGCGACGGGCCTCCCGAGGTCCGCCGGGCCCTAGTTCAACGGGCACGTGTGGTCGCCGAGATCGTCTTAGGGATCCCGGACTAGGGTTCCCTCCCGCATGCTCATTATTTATTACTAAATAAAAATGTTCATTCTCTCTCTCTCTCACAATATTGTAACGCATTCCTGGTACGAGTTCCTTTAATAAGAAAGGAACGCGTTCCAGTTACATTTAGAAAATTGGAACGTGTCGTTACATTAACGTTACATTTCTGAAATTTGAAATTAATCCCGAGGAAAAATAAAGTGAACATATTAATTCTCGCATCGACCTATGATTGTTTCACGAATTTCAACGTCACCGGCGGCATATTATCCCGAAACAAAGAAATAGAAGATACTACGGACATCACCGAAGATACTACGGACAACACCGCTAGAAATTTGGTGCTAGTCTGTTACAAGTGCAACACATATGGCATTTTCCAGTTCTGCAGTTCCACTGCGCTTCCATTGTGCAAATAGGTAGTTACTCGCATGCGTCAGTGCATGTAACAGAGGTGCATCTGGCATAAAAAATTGGCAGATCCCACGTGCAGTGGGAATCAAGGAAATGCGAAGCACGCATAAGGAACGTAAAAATGGATTTGCATTGTTGTCTCGCTATACCGAGTTTGGTACATATGAAGTTCACGATACGGCCGCAAGAGCAGCATGACTGTGGCATGTAAACAATGCCGCTCATACACTTATGTCATGATTCTCACGTCATGATTTGTTATTTACGTTCGTCATGCAGTCGTGTTGTACCATAGCAATATTGGTATACATCCTTTGAAGGAAACGAGTGGCATGTAGATCATGCCGCTAATGACATGCATGTCACGATTTTCATGTTATGACCTGTCATTTATGATCGTCATGCAGTCATGTTGTGCCAAACCAATTTTCGTATAGGCTCCGTGCAGTCGAGTTTTCCATGTGCGACATCAGCGCCTGGCGGAGAGAAGAAGCAATATTGAGCGGACTGTGACAGGGAAATACGCGAACGCGATGCGCGTCTCCAACACTATAGCAGCAGCGACCGCCCGTCCCACCTTCTTTCGTTTTATTTCCTTTGAGACGCGCGCTCCAAACCTGCGGCAAACTCATCCAAAGGGCGACGCCGCGAGCGTTCGTGTAGTTCGCAGCACGCCCGGAAAGCAGCGAAGAAACGCGCGTGTCGCTGTCGCCTCGGTTTCCACCGTGCGTGACTGAGCCGTCCGACGAGAGCTAAGTAGCGCCCTCTGGTCAGTAGACGGAGCCATCCCATCAACGAAACGGCAGTATAGCGCCGGGACCATGGCATGTATGTAAATCATGCCGGCCATGACACGCGTGTCATGATTCTAATGTTATGACCTGTCATTTACGTTTTCATGCTGTCGTGTTGTGCTATAGCAATTTTGGTATGCATCCCACTAACAAAACGCCTCGCATGTAAATCATGCCGCCCATGACATGCATGTTATGCTTTTCATGTTATGACCTGTCATTTATGTTCGTCATGCAGTAATATTGTTGCATACCAATTTTCCTACACATCCCACTAACGAAACGGCCAAGATAGCACAAAGACCGTGGCATGTAAATCATGTCGCTCATGACATGCATATCAAGATTTTCATGTTATGTCCTGTCATTTAAGTTCATGATGCAGTCATGTTGTGGTATGCCAATTTTCGTATACATCCCGTTAACGAAATGCGTGGCGTGTAAATCATGTCGCCCATGACATGCATGTCATGTTTTTCATGTTGTGACCTGTCACTTATGTTCGTCATGCAGACAGGTTGTGTCATACTAATTTTCGTACACAACCGATTAACGAAACGGCCAGTAGAGCACCAAGACCGTCGCATGTAAAACATGTCACTCATGACATGCATGTTTTGATTTTCGTGTTATGACCTGTCATTTATGTTTGTGATGCAGTCATGTTGTAGCATGGCGATTTGCGTATACGTCCCATTAACGCAACGCGTGGCATGTAAACCATGTCATTCATGACATGCATATCATGATTTTCATGTTATGACCTGTCATTTATGTTCGCCGTGCAGTCATATTGTGGCATACCAATTTTTGTATACATCCCATTAACGAGACGACCAGGAGAGCACCAAGACTGTAACATGTAAATCATGCCGCTCATGACACGCATGTCACGGTTTTCATGTTATGACCTGCCATTTATGTTCGTCAGGCAGTCATGTTGTGCCATACCAATTTTCGCATGCATCCCACTAGCGAAACGGCTAGGAGAGCACTAAGACCGTGACATGTTAATCATGCCGCTCATGACATGCATATCATGATTTTCATGTTATGACCTGTCATTTGTGTTCGTCATGTAGTCATGATGTGGCATACCAATATTCGTAAACATCCGATTAGCGAAACGGCCAGGAGAGCACAAAGACCATGGCATGTAAATCATGCCACTTATGACATGCATGTCATGATTGTCATGTTATGACCTGTCACTTATGTTCGTCATGTAGTCATGATGTGGCATACCAATATTCGTAAACATCCGATCAGCGAAACGGCCAGGAGAGCACCAAGACCGTGGCATGTAAATGATGCCGCTCATGACATGCATGTCATGATTTTCATGTTATGACCTGTCATTTATGTTCGTCATGTAGTCATGATGTGGCATACCAATATTCGTAAACATCCGATCAGCGAAACGGCCAGGAGAGCACCAAGACCGTGGCATGTAAATCATGCCGCTCATGACATGCATGTCATGATTTTCATGTTATGACCTGTCATTTATGTTCGTCATGTAGTCATGATGTGCCATACTAGTTTTCGTAAACATACGATTAGCGAAACGGCCAGGAGAGCACCATGACCGTGGCATGTAAATTATGTGGCTCATGACATGCATGTCATGATTTTCATGTTATGACCTGTCAGTTATGTTCGTCATGTAGTCATGATGTGGCATACCAATATTCGTAAACATCCGATCAGCGAAACGGCCAGGAGAGCACCAAGACCGTGGCATGTAAATCATGCCGCTCATGACATGCATATCATGATTTTCATGTTATGACCTGTCAGTTATGTTCGTCATGTAGTCATTATGTGGCATACTAGTTTTCGTAAACATACGACTAGCGAAACGGCCAGGAGAGCACCAAGACCGTGGCATGTAAATTATGTCGCTCATGACATGCATGTCATGATTTTCATGTTATGACCTGTCATTTATGTTCGTCATGTAGTCATGATGTGGCATACCAATTTTCGTAAACATACGATTAGCGAAACGGCCAGGAGAGCAGAAAATCGTAGGCGGCTAGATAGATAGATAGATAAATAGATAGATAGATAGATAGATAGATACGCTCAAACTCGCCGAAGTTCGCTAAGAAATGCTTCGCATTTAAAAAACATCACATAAATGTCAGGTAGTGAAAGGAGTCTCCTTAACGCATTTTGTTCGGCAGGTGTCACGACGAAAATGAGCCCATTCGGCGATTTGTAGGCTCATTCGGCGATTTGTAGGAGGAATAAAGTTTATTGAGCATATCAAGCAAACAGCAAACGTTAGATAATGTGCTGCCATCAGTTACACATTGTGAAAAACATGTCTCGACTACCATGGCCTCTGAGACGGCGAGCGCGCCCGCCATCTCGGAGGCCATGCGACTACAGCGGAGCCTATAGGGTTCCGCCGTTCTAGGACAGGGAACATATTGCCACGTGCATTTATCCGTGCTAGCGTTGGCGTTCGAGTGACAGTTTCTTTCGGCTGCATTTGCACCGACGCGTCACTGTAGCGTTGCAGCCGCGTTTGTTAAATCTGTGGCTCATGTTCTGTTTCACCATTTCACGAGACGCTTGCGCTCGAAAGCGTTCCTTGTCGCCAATATAAGTGCCGGACTGGTGAGAGCGCGCGGGCATTCTTACCGCCGACGCTCGACTGCGCATGCTGTTTTCGCCGTCGCCGTTGTCCACAGCGGTGGTGTAGTGGTTAAGGTACTCGGATGCCACCAAAGAAAACGCGGGTTCGATCCTGGCCGCGCGGTCGCATTTTCGATGGAGGCGAAAATGCCAGAGGCTCATGTGCTGTGCGTTATCAGTGCACGTTAAAGAATCCCAGGTCGTCTAAATTTCCGGAGACCTCCACTACGGCGTTCATACTGTATCTCTTTCACTTCCTTTCCCCTTCCCCCACGGACTCTTAGCCGTGCTCCCTACATGGGCTGCAGAACTTAGCGTCTTTCCCTTAACTAATCCACAATCATCATCATCATCATCATCCGCCGTAGTCTAGCCAGACCTTGCTTTTGGGCACAGGTTCGCCCGAATAAAATTTCATTCTTTTCATAGTCCCTTCGTCTGGTGTGTTGTAGAAACACCGTCACGTCAACGTGACACTATCATATCAAGCAAACAGGAAACATTAGATAATGTGCTGTTTGCCGTTTCACCGACCATAAGGCGATGCTTGTTGCGGTTGGCCGGAAGAGGTCTCCAGAAGAACAAATCGAACAGCTGTCAGATAGTTAACGCAAGAAGGACGACAGAATGTGACCATTTACGAATGAAAGTGCTATTAAATAGATCGGAAACCTCTACCATTACTATAGATATGGCGCGCGCGCGCGTGTGTGTATGTCTGTCTGTGCGCGTGTGTGTGTGTACCAACACACACTAATAAGTATGCACTGAGTGGTTGAAGTGCACACTAGGGACCGGATTTCGCTATCGCGTTGAACTCTTAAAGGCGAAGCTTAAGGGTCCCCCAATTTTTACGTTATTACCTGTCCGCTGCAAAATGTTCTCCGATGCGATCTTTCTTCATTGGCTTGCAAAGAATTAACCAGAAAACATATCCGCTCTGCTTAGACATGATAAATGGAGGCTCGTTGAGACGCTTATCTTATTGATCTCGATAATCCTTAGTGAGCATTTCATCACCGCCCTCTTTTCTTTATGCGCTGCTGCATAATCTCCGTCATAACCTGCTTCCACTTATGAGTTCCTCTTGAAAAGAACGGCTGAGAAGCATAGGTTAACTTCTATCAAGTATACAGGTGCAAGGTAATCCTTGTTGTACATTGAGCGCAAGTACAGAAAATGGTGGAAAGCAGAGCGAGTGAAATTAGTTGCATTCAGCGTTACTTGGAGTGACAACCGTGCGACGGATCAGCTGATAAATAAATTAGCCGGCAATACTCCTCGCGTGTGCTTATTTAAAAGCGCCGTTTTTCAAAAAAGAAGAAAGCTTTGGACCTGAGATAATTCTCGTACAAAGGGAAACGAAAGTAGTTTCGCTTTCTGTCTTTTGAACTCGCCACCAATGCTCAAGGTTTACCCAGTGGGTGATGATACACCATAAAATGCTTCACGGCATCGAAGTGGCGTAATGGTTGTTCCTTGCACAGTACCACATAATGTTTGGGTCGGTGCTGGCTGCGATGAAATTTCTCCTGTATGCGATAAATGGCATTGTCTTACACCGCGACATAATTACTGAATTTTAAGAACAGGGAAAGTAAACTGAACGAAACTTCGACCTTCCTGTGGCTTTCCACACTCCGCATGCAGTGGACGTACCCGGTATTACTTTTTAAAACTAATTACATGTTTTGACAATCGCTGCCCACAAGGCACTCTCCACAACACTGAAAGGTCGCAAACGGCCGCGATAGAACTATCAGCTCTGCATTGTCTGTATTAAATCTTATAGCCTTAAACCTGCGTGGATAACGCGAAGTGTAAGGGTTTGGGCTAAATGTTTTACACCAGAACCTAAATCCTTCAAGTCAACAGCACAATTTTAACTTTTCCATGTGCATACATTTCTTAACATTGTAATAGATCCACAGCACACATTCTTAGCACCTGACAGGCGTGCAATGTAACAGTCTTGCCTCCCCCATTTCATTTGTTTTGTCTGGGCTTCTAGAAGAATGTAGGCCTATATCCTCTGGGGAAGAACCGTCACTTGAGATGGCGTCTGAACATGATCGGCAAGCGAGAGCTCTTGCAAGGAAAATGGCGAGAGCTCTTTTAGAAGTACAAACTTATCCTCCTCAAGATTTCCTTTATATGAACGTTTCATCATTTTCTGGATCATAACGTGCCTTACACCACATTTAAAATGGTGAACAGTGGATTTCAGTAAAGTTCATTGTCTGTCTGTGTCTGTCTGTCTGTCTGTCTGGGGTTAGTGTCGCATCCTTGCCTTTGTATAACGCTTCCGAACATGTTTTCTAACAAGTCATGTCGCAACCGCCTGGTGGACAAGTGCAGTCGACAAGTGCTGTAGCAGCAATGCAAACGAATGCACTATGGGCCCTGGCTGGGCGTTTCACTTTCATATTCATTGAATGGTCTGTGATACATATGCGTCTTCTATAATTTTGGCTCCAACCGAAGGCTAAGCTCACGTGTTGAGAGATAGGACTTGGTAATATCTGCTAGTCTTCAACATCCTTTCCAGTATGAAGTTTGAGCATCTGCAAGTTGTTCCGCGTCGTTTTCATGAGACGTGGTACGTCATAATAAAGAAGAAAACAAGATTCGGTTGCCATCACCAGTGAAAAGTGCTTTAAGCACAGGCCTACAGCCGATGCTCCCTTGTTACAACATGTTAGGGCTCTAATCGATACTATCATTTTTTCGGACTCATCAACGTCACTGGATTGTACATGTGCGCCGATGATGTTGACGTATGGCCTACTGTGAAGGCTGTAAAGGCATAGCTGAACCCATATCTGAGAAACATCAGAAAGCAGAACCACCGTAGTCCGGTTTGCAATATTTGAAGTTCGCTCAACACCATACTGCGTGAATCCGTGCACGACATTTCCGTCGCATCATAACCCAAACACTTTTTCAGCGACATCTCATAAAAAAATTAAAGTGCACACTGAGTCACGCTCCACGAATTAGCTGAGAGTGCAGTGGACTGTATTATTCCTGAAATCCCCAGAAGCCAACGTTTCGACAAGCGGACTTGTCTTCGTCAGGGCCGCCCTGACGAAGACAAGTCCACTTGTCGAAACGTTGGCTCCTGCGACATTCCCTGTTCTAAATCGTATTTTGCGATTTGTTCATTGAGTTAGGTAATGTTGCACAGAGGAATGGGCGGACGCAGCAAGAAAAGAGAGTGGACAGAAAGAGCGCAATTATCAGCTGGTTTTATTCGAGCATAAAGCAATATTTACGTGCATATCCACACGTTTCATCGCAGGGGAAGGGGTGAGTGGGAGAAAGGATGCAAGTCAGGTTCACCGCACGTCAACAGTAGGTGCGCAGAAAACTGTTTTCCGTCTTCCACAAGGTGATAGAAGAGTCACCTATGCAGTCGTCGTAGAGAATCGGGTAGCGATCGCGGTCGCTAAGTTTTAAATGCGAAGCATTTATTAGCGAACTTCGGCGACATTAAGCATATCTATCTATATATCTACTATTATATCTCTCGCTTATCTATATATTATATACTATATA
>JABSTT010004056.1:0-25290 GCA_013339685.2 Hyalomma asiaticum | reverse complement strand
GTTCAGGAAGGCCCGGATAAAGTTATAGGTTCTCGGCCCTAAGTGTAGTTGTTGGATGCCCTGCAGGATCGCACTGTGCATGACCCTGTCAAACGCTTTGGTTAAGTCTACCGCCAGAACTGCTGTCGTATGATGTTCCGTGCCATTGAGGATGGCGTGTGAAACCTGCAATAGGGCGTCCTGTGCTCAGAGGTGCGATCGAAACCCCACCATTCTATGGGGGTATAGACCCTGTGATTCCATGTGTAGTGTGAGACGGGCAAGGATAAAATACTCAAACAGTTTTCCAAGGCACGAAGTCAGGGATATGGGACGGAGATTGTGGAGATTAATGGGCTTATTGGGTTTAAGGATGATATTATTTTTGCATGCTTCCATTCAGCTGGAATCTTCCCCTTTTCCCCAACACTCATTGAAGTAATCGGTGAAAACAGAAATAGAATGGACATATAGGTTCCTGAGGATGGCATTGGCGATGTGGTCCTCTCCAGAAGTCCAGTTCTGAGCTTAAGGAGGGCTGCTGTGACTTCGGTCTCTTGTATCGGGGAGTCGGGGGACGGTTCATCAGGGCCACTGTAGTCGAGCTAAGATATCGCTTGGCCCACAGTGGTGTAAGTTGATTTGAGTTGGTCTAACAGTGCGTGCTGATTATCTCGGTTTTGGTAGGCAAGCCTTTTGAGTGTAAGCCGCGTTTGCTTTTTACTTTGACCGGGGTCTATCATATGTCGAAGAAGATGCCAGGCCTTGGATGAGTATAGAGATTGCCTCGTATTCCATCACATGTTTGGTTCCAATTAGATTTACAGAGAGCGGCACTGTGCCCTCCTATTTCTTTTTGAAGTTGCGACAGTTTGTTTCCTATTCAGTTCCTGGGTTTTCCAGCGCGTCAGTATATTAGTTTGTGTTTAAGGTAAATGCGCCAACCTACTGTCAATAGCGGGGGCCTCTGGTGTGGCATCGAACGTTTGCGTGAAAGCCTGGACTTCCTGTTTAAGCTCTGTCATTCATGTGTGAAGGTTAAAAGGGGCCTCAAACGGTTTGGCGTCTGTGCTTACAAAAATTATCCCAGCTAATATGACAGACATGGCGAATTTTATGTGTTTTGGCGAAGTCGAGCTCTATAGTAATCATGTAATGTTCGCTTCCCTGCGTTTTATTCGAGTTTCGCCAAACCGGAGTTGGAAGATTGCGGTGAAAAGTAAGGTCTGGGCTAGTGTCTGCGCTCACACAGTTGCCAATTCCAGTAGGTACTGAAGTCATTGTATATCGATAGGCCCTGCATCTGAAGAGTTGCATAATTCCGCCCCTCTCTTGTTGGTACGTACATATCCCCAGCGAACATGTGCGCAATTGAAGTCCCCTGGGGTATTGAGGGGGTTTTTCTTTGCAGCGATGGAGGCGGCTTTAATAAGAGTGATTAGCTCTGAGAGCGGTTGCTTTGGAAGAAGGTAACAGTTTAGGAGGAAGAGGGGGTGGGATCGGGGAGTTGACGGGATTAATTCTAAGAATTTGTGAGCTACCTGAGAGTTTAGTACATAACAAGTGTATGGCACAGAACTTTGAATATACGTAGTAAACCTAGGGTTGGGAGTTAAGTGAGAGGGCACCAAAGCATATCTGGGCAGCAATATATTTGTACCAGCATCTTGGAGTGCTACTATATCAGGAGGTGCGGAGGAAACAGAGAGTAGTTGCTGCATGGGGTCTCGCTTACGACGAACCCCCCTGCAGTTTCATTGCATAAGGCGTAGCTGTAGGTTACTGGTCGTCAGCAGCGCCATATTGAAGGGTAGGGGGGGCGAAGGATGGGAGCTGCTGTGGTAGTGTTACGTGGGCAGTAGGAAAACTCCAGCAATCATTTGAAGGAGCTGTTGAAGAATGGCTGTGGTTACCTGACTGATAGAAGTTGTGTAAGCATGGCAAAGGCAGTTTCAATGTATTTTTGTGTCAGAGCCATAATGTTGGCCTCTAGCTGTTCCGCAAATGCTTTAAGTTTGGAGGCTATGTCTGTGTCTGGAGTGTCATCCGGCCGACGTTTCTTTCGGGGAGGGGAGTCGGAAGGATCGGGTGTGGAGGGTAAAGGGAGTGAATAGGTGGAGCATTGGGTCGCTGATGTTTGCGGGGTTGTAGGGGTGCTGGATGGGATAAAGCTTATGGCTGCCGTCAGGAGCCTTACCTCTTCCCGCAGGAGTGCTACCTCTTCGCGCAGTGACGTTTTGGGCTCACTGCTGGTTTTGGTCCGGGCTCGCTGGCAGTCTTGAAGAGGCACTAGGGGTGGAAAGTCTCTTGTCGTGAGCACTGGTGGCTCAGGTTTCGGCAGTGTCTGTCATCGAGGCGGGGGTGTCCTGGCCTTGCACGGGCCTGTGCCGATAAGATGGCTCTCGCCACATCGCGGGCGAAGTCCGCTTTTTGGGAGGGGGCACACGTCGTATCTGTGACCAGGCTACCGGCAGTTAGTACACGCGTCAGGGCTGTCCTTGTACTTCGTGCAGCGGTGTATCACACACATGTACTTGATGGTGTGGGGTACAGCACCAGAGGCAAAGGTTATCAAAATTGAGGCTGATTTTCCCCTGCCTCTGGCGGCTATGATGTTGGCGTCCGTGTTGCGATAGCGCAAGTCTTTTATAATTTGCTCAGGCATCTCGTTCCATAGGCCCTTGAAATAACACCCCTGACCGCTGCAGCAGGGGCTGCGATGTACACGGCTAGGGGATATTTCTTCCTATCTATAGCGACCTACTGTACTTTCACTAAAGCCAGTGCTGATGCTTCCTGTGCAGTCGCCACCATGAAGGTGTTGTTTGTTGGATGTACCTATAAAGGTACATGCAGTTCGCCCGGCAGTGAGCCGTGGACAGTGGTACGCGATGCCTGTAGTAGACTTGCTGCTGGTTGCTTTTCCAGGCAGAGCCCGCCTCGCGGGCGAAACACAACCCGTATCATTCTTGCCGGCAGCGCAGCGAGTTGTTTGCTTTTTTATACGACAGCGTGCGTTGCGTGTAGCAGCTACGTCGCATCATTGAACACGGTTGGAATGGTCGCAGACGCAGCGTCCGGCGGTGCACTGGTGCTGCTGGCGTTTGGCTGTACTGGAAACGAGGCCGCTGTGAGAGGTTTCGGGGCCGAATTCTAACCTGGGGCACGATTTCGATAAGCACGAAGCACAGTTTGCCACTCACCAGAGTGACAGACTTCCTGGTTGGTGGTCTTCTCGTCCAGTGTCTCCTTCATGGCAGTTGTAGAGTGAGGAACGCGGCGCGCCTGTGAGGCTCGCCTCAAAGAGGCGAGGCTTGGGGCGGCGGCGTGGGTGTCAGGGGAGATTTCACTCGATGATTCTTGGGGATCACGGGGCACATCCAAATGATGGTAGTGGGTAGTGTCCGTGTACCTTTCTGGATCCGTTGAGCGCCTTGGTGGGTCCTTGGAAGGATTTAGCTGGGTGCAGGAACATGAAATTGACGGAGACGATATGGTATGCATCCGTTCACCCTGGACCCCTAGCGGCCCGTCTCACCATCTAGGTATTCACCTTCCTACGGGTGCCTTTCGCACGAGCCCCGTAGAAAGCCTCTATGTTGAAGCGAGCGAGTGGTCGCTCTACGTGCAGAGATCTTACATGTCCTTCTTATACTGGGTGTCACACGGCCATTTCGAAGGCCTTCGAACCGGCAGTCCATCGACTCAAAGGCCAAGTTCTAGTTGATACACGGGCGGCATCGATGGCCGTCGAGTCGATGGTCTATCGAGTCAACGGAGCACCCCACAACTCCTTCGAGACTTCGAAGGTCGTTGAGCGACGGAAGCGGAAGCGCCGCTAACTCCGAGACTCGGCACACCGGCAGCTCTCGCGCGAATTAGTTTCGGAGGCCACGGCCATATTTATGTCGTTTTATCAATAAGTAAAATCAGACACCACGATGAAAAGCATTGGAAACTTCCCGAGAGGCCAACGTTCTCACTTTATTGCACTAGTTCTGGAGAACTAAACACACTTATAAAGAGAGAATTTCCATTACCCTACCGACACCAAATACCACTTCATCCTACGACGTTAATAGGTAGGGAACCCGTTATTAATAATCAGTCAGTATTCACATTTTTAGATCTACGCTGACTTAAAGTCAGACCCAGAAAGAACTTAGCACAACCTCTGAACAGAGGTTCCTGTTCCAGTAGCAACGTCAGAGGAAGCACATACCTCGCGGCCCTTTGCCGAGGCATCCGTGCTAAGACCATGTCACCATACGTTTATTATCATGACCAGTAGCCATTGTTTTTCTATGCACTTATTTCACGTGACCGTCATGATTTTGATACTTACGTATTTTATCCGCCTTTAACCCGTGGAATTTCAGGCCGCGGAATACAGCTACTTAACATAACCATCGCTCACATCTTTTATCATGCCCAGACGCTCTTTGGCCATCATATAGCCCTTGCGCCAAAAAAATAATACACTACTACTAAAAGAGAGAGTTGAATTATATATATCTCGAGCATTAACTCATATACACAGGAAGTGAAAGAATGGCACCGTCTCAGAAAATTATTCGATGGGCACTCAATCTCCTTGCCTTTGGTTTACAGTCTAGGCAGCAGTCTCAAAGACCAGACGAATGCTCTTGGAGAACATTTCGGGTGCGTTTCCAGGTCGTCAAACTACTTGGCTGACTTTCTAAAACACAAGGAAAAAGCCGAAGGAAATGCACTTAACCGCAAGGGTACTTAAAGTGAACCGTACAACTGTCCCTTCTGCATAGTCCAATAAAATTTGTTGCTGGGCTAGTTGGTGCATAGTTAAAATATAAGACGGTGGCGCAAAATGGGACAAGGACGAAACAGGAAGAAGCGACGTATACAAGCGCACACTACCAACTGATTTATTTTGGAAAAGACGCTCAATATATATGGCATTACGCACATGCGCAGACGGGCGAAATCAAAAGCGATCTTGTAAAAAAACAAACTCACTGCTGTGCAGGATGATAGAGGGAACACTGACACACCCACTCCCGTACAATTTAATGAAATAGGCCTCAGCCAGTTCTCTTGCGACTGCGCTTGTTTTCGCCCGTCTGCGCATGTGCGTAATGCCATATATATTGAGTGTCTTTTCCAAAATAAATCAGTTGGTAGTGTGCGCTTGTATACGTCGCTTCTTCCTGTTTCGTCTTTGTCCCATTTTGCGCCACCGTCTTATATTTTAACCCTTCTGCATAGCCCAGTTCAGAGCTGCCCTGTAGCTACCAGGATTATCTTCGCAATGATAAAGAATTTCCACCCTGATGTGCAGATGGTGCTGTTGTCCCTCTACATCATCATCTGGGCCACAGGATACATTCCAACAACATGGCTGGAGGCTATTGTAATCGTTGTGCTAAAACAAGGCAAAGACCCATCTTGTGCGAACAGTTACCGCCCTATCGCACAAACTAGCTGTGAGTGCAAGTTATTTGAAAAGTTGATCAATCTCCCACTGTTATACTTTCTTTAAACGAACAAATTACTTGATCAATAGCAGTGTGTCTTCGGTGAAGGCATTTCCACGATTGACCATCTCATTCGTATGAGACGTACATCCGCGACTCTTTTATGCACAAGAAATTTGTCCTTTCCGTGTTCCTCGATATAGAAAAGGTTATGATACTACATGGCGTTATGATCCAAACTAGAAGAGAAGCTCAGGGGAAGATGGATGCTTGAATCGATGAACAAATCGCAAGGTACGATTTAAAACAGGGAATGTCGCGGGAGCCAACGTTTCGACAAGCGGACTTGTCTTCGTCAGGGCGGCAACTGCCTTCTCCAGCGTTCGTTTATGTACGCCTTTGTACACCCTCCCCCGTCCTCAGAAAGAGAGGAGGAGAAGAGCAGCACGTGCGAACATACACACACAAAAGAAAAAAAAAAGTGGGGGGGGGGGGGTTGGGTGCAAGGGTATTTGGGTGACAGGTGTTAGCGTGACTACTATAAATGGCAAGAGCGAAAGTTTCTAGAGAATCCGCTCTTTGTACATATCTTGCACATGCATTGTGTGCACAGGTCTAGAAAGCAGGGTGGAAAAAAGGAAACACACGCTCGGAACAGAAGTTACTCCTATGTCATGTGTCCCCCTCCTCCACCCCGTACCACCTGCCCTGCACCAACAATGCATTTCATGGAAAGCATGGGGCTAAAAAAAGGTAACTACACTGTTTAACGTCCTTGTTCTCCTGGAACTGGATGGGGGCTCAGCACCTGAAAGTATACTTTCTGGGAGAAACATTGTTAGCTTGTGCATACCTCAACCTTTTGTCGTCTTTGTTAACACTCTTCCGTATCTAATGGACTCAAGAGTTCCCTTTGAAAGGTTTATGCCTGTAGGTTGGAGAGTATTGAACCTGTATATGAGATACGATTCCTTGTATTTTCTGTCCCTCGGCGAGCGGAAGTTTCCTTGGAGTATGTAGAGTTTCAGTTCATCGAAATTATGACCTGTCATATTAAAATGCTGCGCCACTGCCTTCGGCAGGTTATTCGCGGTGTCCGCGCGGTGCCCGTTTAATCTAACATTGATTGGTTGACCAGTTTCGCCGACGTACTGCTTGTGACAGAGTGAGCATTCCAACATGTAAATAACGTTCGAACTAGTGCAAGTGAAACTTGATTTTACATGATGGACATGATTGATAAACGAACGCTGGAGAAGGCAGTTGCCGCCCTGACGAAGACAAGTCCGCTTGTCGAAACGTTGGCTCCCGCGACATTCCCTGTTTTAAATCGTACCTTGCGATTTGTTCATCGATACATGGCGTTATGGAAACTTACAGTACCAGTCGGGAATCGGTATCCGTGCCAACATTCTCAGTGTGATAGAGAGTTACTTAGGTAAGCGCACTTTCCCTGTCGGAGTAGGTAGCTCCCGGTCCAGGCCCTTTCTTCAAGAAACTGGGGTATCGCAAGGTGGAGTGCTTAGCTGTACCCTTTTTACGAAAGGGAAAATTAGCATCCACCCGTTTTGTAGCGCACGGTTATAACGAAATCCGCGGGGATTTCTCATAAGGTTACTCCACTTTGCGGTTTTCCGCAGAACTCATTTGTCATATGTACCCTTTTTATCATAAAGGCGAACTCTCCACGGTCATTCATCCCGCGAAACATATTTTATTCTGTGTACGTTCATGATATTCTAGTAGGTTTCAGATCTTGCAACTTGGCAATCTGTGAGCAACAAGTACAGTTGGGGCTGAATGAGGTCTCGTCCTGGGCAAATGGAAATGGATTTAAACTAAACCCCAGTAAATCTTCCTGCGTTCTTTTCTGTAGAAGGAGAGACATACACCCATATCGCGACATTCCTCTTCGGGGCAGGCACTTATCTATAAAAACAGAACACCAATTGCTAAGCATCTTGCTAGACGCTAAGCTAAGTTTGTGCCTCAGTATCTTCAAGGCAAGCGAATAAAAACGATGAACATCCTAAAGCTAATGTCCCGCACAACATGGGACAGTGACAGGAAATGCCTTATGAACTTACACCGAAGCCTTGTACGCATGTGCATAGTCTACGGTGCCATCGTTTACCATTCTGTCGCAGCAAGCGTTTGAAAATGCTCGAGCCCGTGCACCGACTTGTTATTTCGGCTGTATACAGGAGCATACAGAACAAGTCATACATAAAGCTTGTACGTTGGGTCGAACGAATGGTCACTTCAATTGCACAGAACCTACTAATCCTTCATGTACTTTCTTGCAGTAAATGCTAACAAAGAACATCCCACATATCTAACTTTGAAAGACTTGTCCACCTCTTACCTCTTCCGCAACCGGCCTAGGGTTAGAGAACCATTCCTCTTGCGGGTGAGAAAACTGGCGGAAGTAATGCACGTCCCAGTTCTCGAACAACGTAAAATGGCCCCCTTTGCAGGTCTCCCGCCTCGGCAGTGGCAGCTTATACGTATTGATCTGTTGTTTTGTCGAAATTACAAAACATGCGCCAGCTAAACATATTCACATGCGCTTCATGGAATTTCAACACAAATACCCTTGTCCCAAATTCTACACTGATGGATCGAAGTCTGATGTTGGCGTTTAATATGCGGCAGAGTGTCCATCCTTGTCGGATTCTAATGCATTGCATCCTGAGAAGAGCAGTTCTTACGGCTGTAGCGCATGGGATACTCTCCGCTGTAATGTATATCACAAATGCGAATCTAAAGAAGGCCATCATTTATATAGATTCTTTAAGCGTTGTGAATGCTTCGGAAACACGAAAATCCAGTTATAAACCAACTCTACTACACCTGAGCAATCTGTATGCTGATGGACGACACTTCACTCTCTGTTGGGTTCCTCGGCATAGGGACTTTGAAGGAAATGTGCTTGCAGACAAAATTGCGACATGAATAATTACAGATATCTGCACTTCCTCCATAGCTATCCCCCCATAGACATAAACACTTTATACGTAAGAATATAAGAAGGCATTGGCAGTGCTTGTACGACAGGAAAATGTCCAATAAGTTCAACCTAATCAAAGCGCTCATTAGAAACTGGCCGCCAATTTCTAGAATAAGGCGGACGGGTGTTATTACCCGCTTAAGTGTCGGCCACTCTTCGAACACCCACTCTGCCTGTTCAAGAATGGCGACCCTCCAGGCTGCACAAAATCTGGTGACACGCTGCGCAAAATCTGGTGTCCTGCGTGTCCGAGTAGAATGTTGTCATATAGAAGCAGAAAGCAAGCATTTTCCTTTAGCCTACAACACAACATTCCAAAACACCCGTTATTGTTCCTCGGACAAGAACCTCTCTTTGACACTAAATCAGTCCTCTGTTTTCTTCAGGACGATAATTTTTGCATGTAATCGCTCAAATAGACACGCAGCACAGCCTCTCGCGAGAGGCCCGTGCTGCGGCAGTTAACTGAGTTCGCACGAGCCTACACTTCGTTGGAATCAAGGGCCTAGGTAAGGCATTCGTGCTGCAAGCAAATTACAGCCATTTGATTTTCTTTAGTATTTTAGCTCTGTATAACCTCCCCACCTTTTTTACCAGTGTACCGCAGTATTTATGCATATATATATTCACATCCTAGAATAACTAGTCATCGCCATATTTGTACATGTTTTACGTAATTTACAGCGACTGTTTTTAGGCCCACATACAGCCAATTCTCGTGTATATCCTGGAATTTCAACACCATAGTCACACTTATCATCAACCTACAGCTCTTGGGCCATGTCTGGGCCGTGCACCACTAAAACTCAGTTGTCATGATCATCATCATACTCTCGCTATAACTACAGCCTCGACAATTTGAGTGTTGCGCAGAGAAACAGTGTCGAATTGTCCCGCGTGCTTTTGCCGTCATAGCTTCATCATACAAAGCTGAAGCAAATAAAACCGTCAGTTAGCAGCTCGAGGGCTACATAGCGCGCGACGACCACTCGAAAGATTGGATGCAGACGGCATACGCATCCGGTGTTCTGCCGTGCTTGATTGATTGATTTGTGGGCTTTGACGTCCCAGGACCATTTCTGATTATGAGAGACGCGGTAGTGGAGGTCTCCGGTAATTTCGGCCACCTGGGGTTCTTTAACGTGCACTGACATCGCACAGCACACGGGCTTCAACATTTTCCCTCCATCGAAATGCAGCCGCCGCGGCCGGGATCCTGCCGTGCTTGCACATCCAATGTTTACACCCGGTATTCCTCTTTACGCAGAGTGCTTCGCGCATTGTGGTTTTGTAAACACGCTAAAATTCCCCGTTCCCACGTCTATACTCCATGTCTGCGCATTTAGTTGGACAATCCGTGAAGAAACGTTGCGTAGTATAGTGGTATTTGCCGGCCCTGACCGATCACCTGAAATGCGGTCACCTGACCCCGCGAAGCTCGAGTTGAGGGTCCGCATTTTTTGCTTGTATTTCGAACTTTGCTTAACTTCCCACTGCCTGCTCCTATCGGTGTCCTTCTTGTAGCATTTGTCTGTCCACCCTCCAGTCTACGCAACACGCACATGAAAGCGGGCCCAAGAAAAGCGTTAGAGGGCCCCTTTAAGGGATAACCACATGCACGTGATTTTTGGGCGACGCCGACAGGCCACAACGACTGACAGGATTTCCTGTCGCTGTGGGCCCTCCGTCGCCGTCGCTTGTCGTGTCGCCGTTGTCTGACGAGCTAAAAAATAGCGCTCGTCGCTGAGAGATTTCTCAACAACATGGCGGCAGCCAAAGCCCCCACTTCAGTTTTAATTCTCACTGCTTACATGCTATTCGCACCGACGACAAGAAACAAAGATTGAATTAAGTGTTCTCTTAATCTCATGTCCTAAAGGCGACAAAGTATTTTCAATGTTTCGATGCCATTATTCAGAAAACGGCTAGTTTTGACAGTGCTTCGTCTAAGTCACTACCGTGAGCCCCAAAAGTGATTTCACTTTTTCGCACCAGATGAAACTACAAGCAGTGTTTCCCACTAGCTCTATGGTATTTGTTTTTTATGGGAATGACGCGGTATTTGTTCTAGAACTAAGGCAACAAGGTGAGAACGTTGGCCTCTCAGCGTTTGCAATATTTTTCAGTGGTGTACGGTGTTACTTATAGCTACAAGGACATCAATATAATCATGGCCTCCGAAATTTCCGCGCGCCGCAGCTGCCGGCGCGCCAAGTTCGGAGGCCGGGATGCAGTACTACCAGTGTCACGCTTCTTTTCTCTTTCTCTCTCTCTCTTTGCCTTGTCGCGTCGTTGGCACGCGGTTGCCCAGACCGCGACGGGCCCGTGCGACAGTGTCTGCCTCTCACGTCGCTTCTCGCTCGAGTATCGCGTGCATGTGGACAGGCCTTAAAGCATAGCGTAGCCCAGCCCAGCAGTGCTCCTGTTCGCGTCGACCAGAAACCGCCTGCCAGCCGCTATGGCTTAGCATAGCTTAGTTACAGCTATTGTTGCCACACCTAGTCACGTCATCTAGCAACACCCTGGCAGCCGCATTTGCATGGCAAGCTTAGTTACATGCAGGTCACCTGGCCATGTATAAGATAATGTGACACGTAGTGACGTGATCCAAATCACATAACATGACGTCACAGCAATCCACGTGGCTTCTCGCCAAAACCATGTCACATGTAGTCAAGGGGCACGTTCCCGCCGAAAGCATGCAATAGATAGTCGAGTCACGAATCACGTCGTATAAGATGGAGTAGGAAATTTAATGATCGAAGTGGTTTATCTGGAGCAACTAGTAATAGCATTTATGAAGCACTTATAAAGAAAGTAGTTGTAGATGTTTAGTTTTGAGATAGGAATATTCGTATGTAGAATAAAACCTTGTGTAAATACATTTCCTTCAGGATCCTTAAAACGCTGGACGTGGCTGCTGTGTGATGTAGACCCCTCGACCTGTCCTGGCTCAAGCATTCCAACAGTCATGGCATATCCAGTGTGCCTAATACTGAAAGTTGGGCGTTTTTTCTGTGACCTATTTAGAAATCTGAGGTTGGTGCACTTACACGGGACAAAGAGTGACACACACACGCACATACACGGAGCGAGCTTTCGAAATTGTGCTCGTGATATGAAGGTGCTGGCACGCTTGCATACTAGCAATGGCTAGTAACAGAGCGCATGTTGATAACCAAATCACAATGCCTGATTACAACATGCAGAGCACCTATTTTTTGTCAATAACTTTTTGATTAGGTTTCTTTCATGCTAATAAGTATCCGATATACAGAGGAGGAAATGTTACCAGTGATAATATGTAGTAATTAGTTGTCATCGACCTGGAGAAATTGGCCTAAGCTAGGAACGTAAGCGTTGTGTTCACATTGGCAAAGAGGGCACAAAAAAAAAACGACGCCAGGGCTGACACGGAAACAAACCATGCAAAAAAGCATAAATTCAGGATGACTACTTGGGCTTCTTGGTGAGTCATTTTCAACTTTATTGCAGTGTAGGAAAGAACGGAGGACACAAAGACAAAAAGAAAGAAAAACATCTGGCAACACAGACCACAGTTCAATGTCAAATGCTCTTTTCGATATAATGACTGTGCAATGACCATGTAATGAGAGTGTTTCCTTGCCCTATCTTGTTTACGCGTAAACTAGATAGGACACCAGCACTAGAAAGAGTCCCTGAAGCGCAGGCCAACCAGCCGCTAGCATTGATAACGGAACACTCGAATGCGCTTCCAAACATAAATAATATTGTTCACAAATACTATCTGATAATAAGAACGATCGCCAGAGAAAAGCGTTTGCGGATACACGCAGATTCAGCGACCCCCGTAATATAAACATGAAGGACCTGTTAGTACATGCCAAAGTGAACCCTCAGCGGTTAACGTCCCGTCCCAGATGTAAGACTTGCAAGTATATTCAAGATGATCATAAGGTTAAAAGCGCGGGAAGTGACTATGTCCATCATATAAAATCAGGCTTCGCTTGCACTAGTTCAAACGTTATTTACATCTTGGAACGTTCACTCTGCCCCAAGCAATACATTGGTGAAACTGGGCAACCACTTAAAGGGACTGTCTACCGTCCTTCATCGCTCTCCCGTTTTTTGGCTCAACAGAAAGCGTACCTTTCGAAGTGTCCCAGCGTGCAGTGGTTACCCCAAAAAGTCAAAGAAATTATTAAAACACCATTTTTTTTATCTACGGAGTCGCTCCTTTCCTAGTGTAGGCATGCTAGTAACACTGGTTACCTCGCATGATGCGTAGTCGTCTCCCTGGAAACCCTTTCGGGCGCGGGAGGCTTCTCAACAGGAACCGGTTTCAAGGTCGACATTCCAGAGGTGACTAGGAGGAGGAGAGGCGAAGGAAAGTCGGCGCGCGGGGGTGCGCCTCGGACATGCAGCTCCGCATGTATGACAAGGGCAGTACTACGCGCCTGTACAGGCAGATGAATTCGAAGGCAGCAGCACGTGCGCCACCGCGAAAGCAGCGAAAAAAAGAGCAAATTTTTCTTGCACGCTATAACAAGGGGTCTCATAGGGTGACGTACGCTTGTAAGACATACATAGTAGATTTTCAGCAGAACATGTATGCCTGCGTGGGCTGGTTCTCGTACACTTGGAAAATGACGAACACGCTGTTGGGTGTCGCTAGCGGCGTTTTTTGTGCCACTTTCAGAGCAAAATTAAAAACCTAATTCCTTTACGTGGGGTGAAAGCGTGCTCGTTCCTGTAAATGTGACGCCTGATCGGCCCAATTTTACCACAATCTCAAAAAATTTTCTGAGCAGTAGACAGTCCCTTTAATCTTAGATTATCTGGGCACCGCGCGGACTCCGCATACAACCTGCCTAAGGCAGTGGGGCAGCATTTTAATATGACAGGTCATAAGTTCGACGAACTAAAACTCTGCATGCGTCAGACTAACTCCTGCTCGCCGAAGGACAGAAAATACAGGGAGTTGTATGTCATACAAGCTCAATACTATCCAGCCATGCGTTGGGGGTTAAAATATCCGACAAAAGGTTAAGCCATGCACAAGATAAGAATGTTTCTTCCCTAAAGTCTACTTTGAGGTGCGGATCCCCCATCCTGTGGGACGATCCCGGCCGCGGCGGCTGCATTTCGATGGAGGCGAAATGTTGAGGCCCGTGTGCTGTGCGATGTCAGTGCACGTTAAAGAACCCCAGGTGGTCGAAATTTCCGGAGACTTCCACTACGGCGTCTCTCATAATCAGAACTGGTTTTGGCATGTTATACCCCACAAAGCAAGTCCAGTGGGACGAGAAAAACAGCGTTAAATAGTGTAGTTACATTTTTAGCAACAAGCTTTCGGTGAAATTCAGCTTTCGGCGCAGGGACACTTGCGATGCGATAGGAGCAACTCCTGTTCCCAGCCTGTGTTTCTTTCTTCATCCTGCTTTCTAGCCCTGAGCACACTATGCGTTTCCAAGATATGTATCATGAGCGGATTCATTGGAAGCTTTCATTCTTGCCACTTATATGAGTCACCCAAACACCTGTCACCCACCTTCCCCTACACCCTATCCCCCTTTTTCCTTTTTTGTTGTTGTTCGCACGTGCCGCTCTACTCCTCTCCTTGTGAGGACGAGGGAGAGCGTGCAATGGCGTACATAAACGAACCCAGGAGAAGGCAGTCGCTGCCCAGACGAAGACAAGTCCACTTGTGGAAACGTTGCCTTCTGTGATGTCCCCTGTTCTAAATCGTACTTTGCGATCTCTTCATCGACACATACATACATACATACATACATACATACATACATACATACATACATACATACATACATACATACATACATACATACATACAGTTAATTTTCGTAATTGTCTTCCTTCTCGATGGTTCCGATGGCTGCGGCGACACGTTGAAGGACGGAGTCTGGGCCAAGATGAACTCACAGCAAAACACGCAAGTTGATTTACGCTGGCTGTAAAATAATTGCCAAACTTGGCCGGGGCAGTCATCGTAATGATTATGATGTCACCAGACATCACAACACAAATGGGCTCCAGTCACACTCAGCGGTTCAATCCGAGCCCTTAACGTTTGCACTCAAATGGGGTAAAGCACGAAGTTTAAAACTTTATCTCTCGATCACAGGCAGCGCCAAGCTCGACCTCTGATCACCTTGTCGCGTCTGCGACCCGAGTTAGCGCGAAGCTCTCTTCTCTCTCTCCCTTTTCTGTTTTCCTGTTATATACATTCGATCGCTTCTGCGACCGCCTTCTGGGACCAACCCATATGAAACATTTCGCCAATAAACAAAAGAAGAGGCGTGCAGGACACGGACACAAGGAGAGCAGTGAACAACACGAACGCCATTCACTGCTCTCCTTGTGTCCGTGTCCTGCACGCCTCTTCTTTTGATTATGGACTGTTACCAACTCGCTCAACTTTCTGTCCTTTTTCGCCAATAAAACCCGTGTTCACTCTGTCAGAGCTTACGGTCACGCCTTCGCGTTAGCGCACTTCGAGTTCCTCGCTGCACCGAGCTTCTGCGAAAGATAGCATCACTCACTAATCCTGTAATGACTTAGCAGAACTCCGCAGCGGTGCCAAATTTCCACTCTATTTACCTGGCGGCATGGCCAAAGCCGCTGCTTAAACAGGACTGCCAGAGAGGTGTATTGAAATCGGAAGCACTTTCGTGTATTTCCACGGCGCAGAGTTCTCCCCAGAACGGGGAACCCTTGATGACAGTCCAGCACACAGAAAGGTCACAGGTTCGACAGCGAGCCCCGCTGCTCTTGAATGCGACTCCCCCCTTTTTTCCTTTGTCGGATACCGCGTTCCCTCGGAGAATGCTCTACGGTGCAACAGTGGAGAAAGCTGTCACCCGTCATGTCCCCTCCGCTGTGCAGCTGTGTACATCGCAGCAATTACCGACCGCGAGCGTGCCGGAACAAAGCCGCCGCCCTTATGCGTACTGCGTGAATGAGAAGACGTTTGTACAGGAAGGCCATGCGCTAGGCCGCGGTCGCCCACTCTTCGCGTCGATCTAGCGCCGATGATAACACAGACATACATGCGACTACGCTGTACGCGTTATGAGTTGATCGGATTTGGAGCAGCTTGAAGGGTGGAGCTCGAACCACGTGATTGTATAGACGGTTTCGCGAGCACTTGCCGTTCTCTGTCAACATTGTGCGTCCACCGCAAACCTGCCCTAGAAAACTTCCTGTTTATTCTGCTTTCGCGTGGTTTCAGCGTGCATTGGTAGCTGCGGCTCCTTGTCTTCCAATATTTTCTGCTGATAGAATTTATTCCACTGAAGCGCTCGCAACTCGGACACTGCTGTGTGGTGCCAGAATGCAGTCTGCGGTGTGGACCTACTTTGCTATCGCAAGCCAAAACGTTATGTTTCCCGACAGATGAAGCGGAAAGAGCTTTGGATCCCAGCGACAAGGCGAGAGAACCGGATTCCAAGATGCAAGAAGACGAAAACAGCGCAGGACACAGGACAAGGAAGAGCACAGACACGGGCGCTGACTAACAACCATACGTGTTTATTGCAACAATCGTCGTGCATAAGTATGCCGCCACTATCAATAAACAACAGAAAAACAAATCAGCATGCGCAGAATCCAACTACATATCTTCAATTTAGCAACTCAGGTATGATATCTCCTTCGAAAGAAGGGAAATGGAGGGTATGCTGACACATGCTTCTCCACTACTACGGATGTGATAGGCTTCTGATACAAGACGAGAGCGTTCATCCCGGTACTTGGAAAAGAAAATCACATTTTTGAAAGATGGCTCGCATCCGCACTCATTGCAATGTATTGATAGTTGGCTATCAGTGGCCTTTTTTTTAACTTTGTTCGCGTGCTCACCCATGCGTACATTAACACACCGGCCGGTTTGCCCAATATAAAAACGGCCACAAGACAGGGGGATCTTGTACACAACGGAGTCGCAACACTTTTTTTAGAAAAGGCTGCCTATGCTTCCTGCAACTTTTTGTGGCCTTGGCCTCACGGTTGACCTGTCGACACATGTTACCTAGCTTGTTACGGGCAGAGAACACCAAACTAACGCCTGCTCTGCCGACAACTTTTCTTAGGTTATAGGAAATCTTATGGACATATGGGATAACCGCGACCATTTTCCGTGAGTCGTCCTGGTGTTGTGCCACTGCCGGTTGCCTTTTCTTTTCACAAAAAGTTGCAGAAAGCATAGGCAGCCTTTTCTAAAAAAGTGTTGCGACTCTGTTGTGTACAAGATAGGGGGATCTTGTGGCCGTTTTTATATTGGGCAAACGGGCCGGTGTGTTAATGTACGCATGGGTGAGCACGCGAACAAAGTTAAAAAGGCCACTGATAGCCAACTATCAATACACTGCAATGAGTGCGGATGCGAGCCATCTTTCAAAAATGTGATTTTCTTCTCCAAGTACCGGGATGAACGCTCTCGTCTTGTATCAGAAGCCTATCACATCTGTAGTAGTGGAGAAGCATGTGTCAGCATACCCTCCATTTCCCTTCTTTCGAAGGAGATATCGTACCTGAGTTGCTAAATTGAAGATATGTAGTTGGATTCTGCGCATGCTGATTGTGTTGTTCATTTTGTATTTATAGTGGCGGCATACTTATGCACGACGATTGTTGCAATAAACACGTATGGTTGTTAATCAGCGCCCGTGTCTGTGCTCTTCCTTGTCCTGTGTCCTGCGCTGTTTTCGTCTTCCTGCAATCATGAACCAACCAGCCCAAATGCCTGCCCTTCTAGAGAACTGGATTTGCTCGAAGAGCGCGCAGGTCTGTCCTGCGCACTTCATTAAAGGCAAATAAAGCTCAACGCGTACACTAATGGCACAGAGGCGATGCGCAGACGTTAGTGTGACGCCCTAGGCGAGAGAGAACGCAGGAAACAGGCAGCTGAAGCATCGGTATTCCTGTTTTTCGGCTGCTGCTGCGGTCGGAGATTCGCCGGAGCTTTCGTTGTCTACAAGTTCGCGGAAACCGCGCCTTGAGAGCAGGGGCGACGCTTGCACGGTGGCCCCACATGAGCGTGTACATGATTGGGCGTCAACTTGGCGCTCTCCCAGTGTTCGTTATGGCCGAGGGGATGGGTACGCGTTCATCCATCAGGAAGCTATCAGGTCGGGATGAACCGCTCACAAGTGTTGTCCGCTCTTCTCACACACCGGCCGCCTTGGGGAGTTCGCCCGGAAGGGCTTAATGCCCTTGTTTGCGCGGTCGCATGCAGACAACAGTGCATCACCAGAGCCACGGGCAATAACGAGGCGCCAGAGAGTCGCGCCCGCGCCTGTGTAGTGTCGCTCTCGGTACAGGCCGGCGACATTTTGTCCGAATTTTGCCGGGTCATAAATCCCGCAGCGAGGGTCGTGTCGCCGCATAGCCGAAAAACGGTAGCTGTCGAAGAGGGGTGCGCGCAACGGTTTGGCAAGTGCGAACTCGAGTAGTAACAGCGCCTAGACGATTGCTTGCACCAGGAGTGTTTCAGATTGGAGGCAGTGACAGCTAACGTGCGTGCGGAAATCCGTACACATGTGTCGCTGGTTAAGATGTCCGATGTCCTTTCTTAATATGCAGTTTTGTGTATGTTTGTATTTTGCTTTCCATGTTTTGGTTAAGGACCTTATGCTGTATTGAGCTATGGAGGCGGGTCTCGAACGGCGGTCGCACGGCGGATTGGACTGGTGAGTTTTCTACTGACGACGTGGCCCTACACAACGATTGGGTAGACGCCCTGGCGAGGCGGGGTTGTCAAAGGGAAAAACTCGTCTCGGGGCAGGGGACGGGAGATTTTTGGAGAGATTTACAGAGACGCGAGGAGATGCGGGGACATTCCGTCATGTCTCGTATGAAGGGGTAATCCTCGTTCGCAGTCCCTCGTGCGAGCCTCGCCGTTCGGCTCTCCTACTACGTAGAGATCGTGTAGCTCTCGTGAAGAGGCCATGTCAGCAGCAATGATCGGAGACGATTCCTTGAGCTACGGCGTCTTCCCAATCGACATCCCGAGCACCAGTCCACAGGCCGGCGACGAGACCTACGCGACAATGGAGCCCACATTGATAAGCGTTCCTTCCGTTTCGGCAGCAAGCGCGTTTGAGACATGGCGCCTTAGTTTGTCAGCCGCTTTGTTCTTTTGTTTTCTTGGTCGTTTATTGATTATTATATCTGGCATGTTCATTCCTGGTTTGTAGTGTCAGTTTGTTTTGCTCATTTATGGCCTTGTTCGTGTGGAATTGCATTAGCTAATAATTGTTAATAGTATGTTTCAATCACGTTCGTGCATTAAATTACTTGTTTTGTTAACTTAAAAGCGCCTATTGCGTCTTCCCGGCCCTGGCACGAATCCGTTTAGGGGTTAAATGTTGTTGAGATGTATGGCCAAAGGGGGATGAGCGACGTTGGTTGTGGTGTTTTGTTAGACGGAGAACGGTAGGCGTGGTAGTCAAGAAGTGTTGTGTAGATCTGGAACCGCCTCCCCCTTTTGCGCGTAGTAGGGACATCTCATTAGTTTAAGGTCCCCAATTACCAGATGCGCGATGGACGCCATCGTGTTTCACCCATGTCAGCAACCGCGCTGACGACTGAAGCACATAGGAAAACTTGAAAACTGGCTAAAGCCGCCAATTCAACACGAAGGTGTTTCTTGTAGTTGGAGCTTTATCATACTATTAGAATTAACACTAGGGGCACCAAAGCAGCCACACTGAACATGAACCGGCGCACAGTGTACGTCGCGGCGCCCACGTTTTGTTGCCGATTACGGTGACGCCGTGCATCTGCTTTTTGAGAGCGACGCCTGGGATTCGTTTCGTTGATAGCAACTGACTCATTGCCTGTCGTGTTGCCCCCAATGGACATCGTCGCAACCAAGCTAATTTATTTCAAATGCGAAGCATTTCTTAGCGAACTTCGGCGACTTTGAGCGTATCTATCTATCTATCTATCTATCTATCTATCTATCTATCTATCTATCTATCTATCTATCTATCTATCTATCTATCTATCTAGCCGCCTACGACTTTGTGCTCTCCTGGCCGTTTCATTAATGGGATGTATACGAAAATTGGTACGCCACAATATGACTGCACGACGAACATAAATTACAGGCCATAACATGAAGATCGTGACATGCATGTCATGAGCGGCATGATTTACATGCCACGGTTTCGGTGCTCTCCTGGCCGTTTCGTTAATTGGATGTACACGAAACTTGGTATGCCTCAACATGACTGCACGACTAACAAAAGTGGCACGGCATTACGTGAGAATTGTGACTTGCATGTCGTGAGCGGCATGATTTACATGCCACGCGTTTCGTTAATGGGATGTATACGAAAATTGGTATGGCACGACATGACTGCATGGCGAACATAAATAACAGGCCATAACATGCAAATCAAGACATGCATGTCATCAGCGGCATGATTTACATGCCACGGTCTTGGTGCTCTCCTGGCCGTTTCGTTATTGGGACGTACACGAAAATTGGTATGCCACAACATGACTGCATGTCGAACATAAGTGAGAGATAATAACATGAAAATCATGACATGTACGTCATGAGAGGCATGCTTTATATGCCACGCGTTTCGTTAATGGGATGTATACGAAAATTGGTATGGCACAACACGACTGCATGAAGACCATAAATGACAGGTCATAACATTACAATCATGGCATGGTTTAGATGACACAGTCTTGCTGCACTTGCGGCTGTTTCATAAACTTCGTATGTACCAAAATCGGTATAGCGACACAACAATGCAGATCCATTTTACGTTCCCGGTGAGTGCTTCGCGTTTCCTTGATTCCCACTGCACGTGGGATCTGCCAATTTTTTTTTTGTATGAGCGCGGACTGTAGGTGTAGGCGGGTTAACTTGAGAAAATTTCATTCATGAATACTGTACTCGTTAACAAACCATAGTAGTTCGCGTGACTCAGCTGCGCCTGACGTCACACACAATGAGCACGTTTCACATTTCAGTCACACCGAACACTTTATAGTGAATTCCACTGGCGGATCTGGAGCGGTGTGCCGAATCCACGACGGAGCAACAAAATCCGTCGCGGAGCGACCCGATCCCCATCGGCCAGCGAAAAATAAACTCGCTCTGGCAGGGATTACAGCGGAAGTTGTCGCATGAATCCGGTTGCCCTTGTTGCCAGCGTTGCGTTGGACTACGTTACACCTCGCACAAAAGTATGCACACCCCTTTCTCCGAGTACGCGTGTACTACTACTTCGACGTAGCCGAGAATTTTGGGGCGTTTGCACGGGGACTCTGGAAACAGCTCCGTAAATAACGTTTCGTACAGCACGTACGACTCTTCGCTTCTGCTGCTGCTTTCCAACGTAGAACTTGCTGTTTCTCAGAGCGAGAAGCAGTCTCCTGTAGGGTCGAACGATGCCATTCCGAAATATGTAAACAAACGCCTAAAAAAGAAGAAAAAAACGCTGCAAAAAATCGCCGTGCTCGGCTGATCCGGAAATGACGACACCGTATAGCTGGAGTTCCGGCAGAATCCGGATCTACGAGACGGATCAACGCGGAGCGCTCCGTCGTGGAGCAAGTTGCCCCAAATCGCCCAGTGGAACATGCGAACTTGCTCGGGATCCGTCAGTGGAATTCAAATTCTCGGCCGCAGATCAAAAAAACTTGCTCCAGATCCGCCAGTGGAATTCACTATTAGATAGCGATCGATTCCCATCCACGCCAATCTCTCAAAAAGTACTTGGTGTGACAGAAGCGCAGTAATAAGCGTTCTCTGGTCATGTGTCCTAAACCAAAGTTTTGAAAGTGTCAAGTAGCCCGTTTTCGGCAGCTTAGAATACGTGTGATAAAACGTAGGTTACGCGATTATGCGACGTGGCGTTCCGTACACAACTCCACCCCTTTTTATGTGAAAAAGAGAAGTTCATTACTACGACCGTTTTAAATGGTGTTGT
The DNA here is from genome assembly GCA_013339685.2 of Hyalomma asiaticum. Classification (NCBI taxonomy): domain Eukaryota; kingdom Metazoa; phylum Arthropoda; class Arachnida; order Ixodida; family Ixodidae; genus Hyalomma; species Hyalomma asiaticum. The sequence continues at coordinate 3,892 of JABSTT010004056.1, read as the reverse complement.
CCAGTAAAGTTAGCCATTGATTTACCCTGTGATCTTAAGAAAACTAGGCATTCTCCATCAGACTCGACTTGCCCTCTGGTTGGCGCCTTTTATTATCGTTTTATTGCTGTTTAACAGTCTTGTCATAAAACGGAACAATCGTGCTTACCTTTCGCAATAATTGTGGATTTAACGTAACCTTGCTCACCAACATCGGCTGACATGCAGTCACATAGGTCGTTTGTCCATTCATCATGCAGCTGCCTTTCAGGCACTCTTCTCCACGCCACTGCAGTTTATACTTGTACCTCTCTCGTGATACGTCGTCAAGCCCCTTCATGTATACGCTAGACATCACTCTAAAGGCATCTGAAGGAATCCGCCAGATATAATAGAGCAACAAACTCAAACACGCCAGGTAAACACCATTGAGATCCTTGAAAAACAATTACCGGAAATGCCGAACAGGAAGCCTTCTTGGGCAGACGGTTCGGTGCATTCATGTTTGTTTGCAAACAGCGAAACCGTCTATACGGGAATTTAGTGGAGCCCTTCGGAAATTATGCGCACTCCAGTGGAAGGCACAAAATATGGGGTATGTCATGCAGTGTGGCCACACCATGGCAATTAATAATTATAATAATTGCAGGGCGATTCACGTAACAAAAACACGGTATCAATACTAGGCACGCCTTGCAGTGGAGGTTCCCGGAGTACCTTCGATTACCTGGGGCATGTTAAAGTGCACGTACACCTAAGTATACGGGTGCTTTATTTGCATTTCGCCTGCATCGCAATGGGACCGCCGCAACCGGAATTCGGGCCCGCGACCACAAGCCTAGCGAGCCGACGCTCCATCTAAACTACTAAGGCGGGTACGCAAGTACTTCACGTGGACGTTTATTTACTTACTGAGTAAGTTAGTTATTTAGTCTTTTTCTTCGTTTCCTTGTTATTGGTCGTCTTTTTTGTTTTCGTATTTAGCTACGATGGTGGAGAACGGATGACACAAGCGCTGTTTTGCGCGCCTATTTAGTCGCGGAGCCTCTGCCGACGTGAAACGGTTCGGGTTCCATCATTGCCTGGTAGATCGTAAACCCTAATGCTTCTGCGCATTGTGCGCTGCAGGATTTCTACCGTTCCCTCGTGGGTAGAGAGACCAGAATGGCTCCGACAGGTAGAGTTCATTCTTAGAGGGACAAGGTGATACAATCACTACGACAGGCCCTGGCAGAGCACACCGTTCCTCGAATCCGCACGGTGCGAGCACTGGATGGAATGTTCGGGCTGTTCGCTCTCGTACAGAACACGTTGTTGGAGGACATGGTCGGTATTTGTTAATTTTATATATATACGTGCCTGAGATTCTTCGAGCGGTTGGAGTATAAAATGCACTCGCGGCGCACTATTGTAGTTTGTTCCAGGGCTTGCCTATTTCCAGAAGTCGCAACTCAACTTCGCTTTTGGTGAAGACTTCTTGCGGGACGTTTCTATGGGGTAGGGACCTCGTGTTGCTTTCGCAAGAGCGCTGCGTAAGTTGTACACGTTCGGTGTTTTTTCACACTCTGAATCATTTGCGCTGAACGAAAGGGTAAAGGGTATATGTGAGGTCGTTATTTCACGAGGTCACTCAAGAATTCACGCGCAAATGCAAGGTTAAAGAATCAGAAAAGGAGTATTTCGATAAGTAATTGTCAGAATTTTACTGAAATACATAAATAATCGCGTAAAGATAACTGACACGGGAAATGAGTACATGACTCCCGGAAAGAGAGAGTGAATGCTTCGCTGCTCGTCCAGATATTTCTCATTCGCTGCGGTAAGGAGCCCTTCAAAGCTCCAGCCCCAGACTCGCACACATGGACGTCGAGCGGGAGTACATTCTTTGCAAGCTGTGTGATGCAAGTGTTCCACTGTTAGCGTGACAAGCACGCTATCACAATATCTGTGAGCCCTGCAGCATGACTTTTTATAGACGTGATATCGGAGGTATAACGGGCTTTTCCCGGTGGCGGTGCGCGGATTTACACTACTGCTACAGGTGCGACCATAATGCAATCAACGAAAGGAACGTAGAGAACCACTTGAAGGCTTAGTCTTTTTCTCCGCAATGATCAGTATGCGCAAGAAACGTAGCGCGGACTGTGAGCGGAGACGCCCTGCAAGGCCAACCTATACGAAACAATGCAGAAAATATCCGATTAAATATGCGACTACCCTTCAATTTTCAGGATTTCTTTGTTCAGGCAAAACTTTTGATGGTGTGCATCGGTACGATCGCTAACATAAGACTGGTGGTCACGTTGGTCGTGCTGCCGCCACGCTACTTTGCTGGAAACTGACTGGAAACAACCTGCACACCATCTCAGTTGTGGCACTAGAAAAAAATTATTACATTAGACTCCGAAAAATGCATAGAACAGTGTCAACAATTCAGGGCAATTGTGCCCTTCAACAGGGAGCCGTTACAGCTTTCCCTGAATATTTAAGAAGGTCACAAGCATTGCTCACTTTGTTTTCAATAAAAAGTGAAAACATTTCAGAGTAAGTCATACCCTGCCATGGGAGAGCTCGGTAGATCTCTCCCTAATGGACATACCTGGCGCAACAATCCAACTGCTAAAAAGATGCTGGAGCGGACAACTACACCCGATATTCTTACTCAGAGACGCCATCAAATTTGTCGCTACTTTTCTTGAAAAGCCTCAAAGTCCCGATAAGTCTAATTGGAGAGCACATCGTTAGCACTCCCTCTGAGGAATTATATGCACCGTGAACGACGACCTTTTATGCAACAGTTATCCTAGCTCTGCGAATAATTGAGCTATAGCACTTGATCTCGAAGTGTTTGCCATATGTCAAGCTATGTCTACGAGTACACTTTGATGGAAAAACGTTGCTATCACTCGCGGAAAACTTTTCTTGGCAATGAAGAGAAGGCTACAAAGGCGGAGCTTCAACACATGTACACTGCTTCGCGAAGTAGTCCGGCCTGTTTCGATTTCGTAATCATCCTCACCTCCCGCCCACGTTTCAAGGGGGACCGAGGTACATCACTAGCGGTTGTTGTTAGTGGCTTTGGAGGAAAAGAAATAAGGCGCTAATTTCTGCAGCCAGAAATTAGCGCCTTATTTTTAGACATTGAAGCGCTGATAAAGTTCGTGTGCACGGAAGAGCGAGAAAGTGACGAACGCTCACCTGAAGGCTGAGACGCCACCTCGCTTGCTGAAGTGCACATCAGAGGTGCGGCGTTCTTGCACGGGCCAGAACGCGAAAGGAAAACGTAAAGAGCAAAGCAAATACAAATAGCTCTCTGATGCGTGCTGGGTCTTCTTTCAAGAAGTCCCTTGTAGAAAGTGAAACGGTGTCATTCATTTTGCTTCTGACGAAGAAAACACGAAACGAGTATTGTAGGGCTACTTTCCATACAGCGGCAGACCACGTGCGACTGGGCTGCGTAGCGTTCGCTTCATTAGAGAGTTTTAGGATATCGGAAAGCAGCAAACGCAAAGATTTAGCGTTAAGGTTAAAGTTACCATGGAACACACCGCGCATGCGCAGAACGTTAACGTATACGATACTCTTACGTGCCTACGCTATTTTCGGAAGATATCGTTCAACGCTAACGCTCGCAAAGAGACCCGTACGGCTGGCAAGATGGCGGCGTCAGTCGAAGCGAGACCACTCGCTTCAGATCTGTCGGGACATCGGCCTGCATTGTTAAGCTCATTCACTACCCGCTCATGTTCGTGTTTGCCTTAGGTTTGGCTAATTAAGTTTTGCCAGCCGTGTATTGGTGACAATGCGTCGCCGTTTTCAAGATACGCTCTCAGTAGGCGGCGCACAAGGCTTAAAATGTGAGTGCACTCGCTTTCACGGCCTTCGAGACTGCGCGCGCCGGCGCCCGGAATTT
>JABSTT010004055.1:17500-22500 GCA_013339685.2 Hyalomma asiaticum | reverse complement strand
GTGTGTGTGCAGATACAGCTTCCTCCCCCGTTTTATTCTTTTTGTGCTGCACTTCCTCACTTTCGCTCCCTTTCTCCTAATGTACAGCACCGACACCCCGTTTCCCCTCCCATCTGAATAGACTCCTCCTTGCTTTCGCCCACTTTGCGCGCATGTTTTTAGAAGGGACGGAAAGGCGTTACAGAATGCGACGCTAATGATGCAATTTGTGCTTAACGAAGAGGAGTCCACTCTTCGGAACGTCGCGCCTTCCGACACTCCTTGATTGTTATTGTGAAAATGCCCTCATTTTTTACAGATTACGCATTTGTATAACAATCAGAATGAACCCGTCCCGTCGAGAACCGCAAAACAAGTGAACGAGTAAAATTCTTTATCTTCCTGTCTATGTGTTTGCTCGCTGTACATTTATGCAGTTGCCTATGCACACACATACATAGCAGTGAAGGAAAACTTGCCGAATTAAGCTGAATTATCAAAGACAGCACTATTTATCTTTTGATACTGTGAGTGACACCCGGCAATAATAATAGTGGCTGTAATAATAATAATAATAATAATAAACGTCATTCTAAAGAACAGCTGGATGCACTCCTAAGCTCAGCACCTTCACAAAGCCCGCCATGTCATGTTAACACAGTAGCAACGCAAAGTATTTCTTTAAACCTTTTTGTAGCACAACAACAAACACATACAAACGCAACGCCTCTCTACTAGAATGTACGCAATACCGTAAATGCAAAATATGCGATACTTTGATTTAGCTGTTTTAAATATGCATATAACTGAAGGAGGGGATTATTATACGTAGTCGATTACAGAAAGCACTTTCCACTAGCACTTTTGATCTGTCACTCCTTGTACCGGTGTCATAAGGATTGCTTATCCTCCAGTTGCAAACCCTCACCTGTTACGTCATAAACATGCTTGTTCCTCACACGAGCACCGTTATTCTATTTTTTCGTGTTGTAACATTGAAAAGCAGCCATTAGCTATTTAACAACCAGAATAAGATATGAAAGTAGAATATGATAAGTGAAAAAGGAGCACGCACATATTATTGTGAATGTATGTAGGACCTTCGCAATCAAAGTTGCGACGGGAAGAGGGGGAGGGTGGTTCATTCTTGATCTGCGTACGCATGTACTTACCCCGATTGTCTTGTCTCCTGCTGGCTACAGCGTCTACTACGTCAGGTACTGAAGAAACCAACACAAAAATTGGCGTGTAATGTACATTATGTTTAGAAACAGGCAAGGTTCTTGTATTTTGCAGTCATTTCGCAACCGCCATCACGCCTAAGTCGCATTATCCATGACACAATGGACGACCGGGACAAGAAATTCAACTTCGCTATAATCGTAAAATTTTTCGGATACGTAAAATTTGTGTTAATAACGCTCAAATGTTATGCAATGTTTTATCACCTTTCTGCCTGAAGCGTGGCTCACCTAATTCGACATAAGTGGTTTGCAAATTGCGAGTCATTTTGTTATGCCCTTCTCATAATGCTGTCACTGCTTGCTCTTTTACCTGCTATTTAAATTCTCTCTCTCTCTCTTATTTCTACAATCAGACTTTCTTCCAGCTCTTCGTTGCTTCAGAAATTTGCCAACCAACCTTGCCTAATTAACTAACTCAGCACAACTGAAGAATATTCCAACTTACTCCACATGATCAGCAACACGCGTTTGATCACGCTACCTATAGGCACTGGCATATTTCTTGTCCGTTCCTAAAATTAGGTGGGATGTCCTTATAAGTCGCGCCGTGCAAGATATTACAATGTCTTTGCTTGACGTTAACAGGGCGTCACAAAGACAGGACAGAAATAGAATGATATTCACAAGCTGTAAGATAGTCTGCGAGGATTTACACTAAATACAGAGAACCAGTAGAAGCTTACCGAATAGTTCAGAAGGAAAAATGAGTTATCGGAACTTCAGTTGATCCGTATGAAGCAGAATTTGCTTTTCTGTGGCAGCTTTTTTGCTTACATAGGTCTAACATTGGAAGCAGCGACAGCTAGCGTCACATGTGACGATATTTGTATGTAAGATTCAATAAATATTTGAGCCGGTGAGCTAGGGCTTGTGTGTGTGTCGCTCTTGTCTATACTGGCCTGTATTGTGGCGCGCTGTTACATTAAAGTATGAACGGATGTGAAGGGGCGAGACAGCTTTGCTCACCTTTGTCGCCCGCGATATCTAGCACATGCCGTGCTTGAGCCCGTGCAAACGATCCGCTTCCTGTATACGCACATGAAAACAAAGACAAAAAGAAAAGCAACTATTACTGATCGATGATTGATTTGTGGGGTTTAACGTCCCAAAATCAGCTCTGATTATGAGAGACGCTGTAGTGGAGGTCTCCAGAAATTTCGACCACCTGGGGTTCTTTAAAAGCACCTATTATGCCGCTTCCAAGGTGTTGAAGCTTTTAGAAACTGCGCATTCCTCGGATACTAATGGCCGATCTGCTTACAAAGACCATTGAATCCATCATTATGCAACATAAAAATTTTCTTGCTGAAGAAGTATGCATGTTTATCTACCCCGGAAGTTCATTATTCCCTGATTTATCAGGGAACATAGTAATACCATAATCAGTAAGACATTCAAAACGCTCGTCTTCGTTGCACACAACTTGTAGTCGGCGTACTCTGCTGCTAAACTAGCGTCTAAAACATTTGTTCCTTCAGACGTAAAACGCTCATCTATCATTTAGATTCCCCATCGACCAACTCGAAGCAATATAGTATAAAACAGGTAGCTTTATCAAAGCAAAACAATCACGTCGCTACAGCGTTGCATATATGAAGGAACCACTTTCTTTGCCCTGTCTTCAAAAACAGAGGCTGATATACTGTTAGCAAGTTTTCGCGCACTATGTCATAGTAAATTACTCCTCCGCTAACATTACATTAACGCACTCTGTGGTATTTCACGTCCTACACCTCTATCTAGTACAACCATTTTTTTTACACGCATGAATCCGTATGGTCATTCGCCATTAGTTCTAGCCACATAGCATTGGAATGAGACGTCGCGGGACAGTGCAAGTTGCATTAATGAGGATGTTTTTTAAGCGCATTAGAAGGGTCGTCAAACGTTTTCTGAAAATATTGCACGTTTTTCGTATACGCAATCCTGAACCCCCCCAACCTGTAATATCCACTGTTTCGTTGCATCGTGTGCGTTGATTTAGAGCGGTAAAAACTGGCCGCGTATCTACGCGCTTCGCTGCAAATGTCATCGAAAGACGATAGTCTTCTGCCGGCTGTAGTACGCTGCGTCAGATATGGACGCCATCTGGCAGCGCCGTCGGGAAACATGAGCTTATGCAGAATCCCTGGGCAACTACCAAGTGGCAGCACCAAATCGTCGGCAGAGGCCTTTCTCGTGCATAGCGTCGCATTTTTAGCGCAGTCTAAGAAGTCTTTAGAATTACGTGTCTATGTATTTTCTTGTAAAGGAACACACCACCCAATGCTTACGTATTGATGTGATGCCTCAGATATGCGTAATATTTGCTTTTTGATCGACAATGTTCACAAGTATGAACGCAGCTACCAGTTCAACATGGCTGGGGGTTAGGCAAGTGCTTAAACTTTGGCCGCGTGGCTGAATCGTGTGACAGACAGACAAACAGAAAGACAGACCGAAATTTCTGCGTTCAAATATCCCAAGAAAGACTGTCGTCTTTAAAAACGCGGTTTCGATTTCCAGCGCTTGTTACCCTCAACTACTCTACCTAAACGCTACCGTTTAGGCCGCATTAGTCGCCACCATAGCCTCCGAGACCGTCGCACCCGTTGCACCCTCGGAGACCATGGGAAAGAAAGCCATGCTCCAGCCTTGCTTCTGTACGGCAGCACCACACGAGGGCTAACTATTTTCCTACTTGCTAGCTTTCATATAAACCAATTACTTTAGAGCGAATGAACGTTAAAAATATGTTTACGTGTTTAAATGTGCCTAATGACGTCAGTGAAACGTCAGTGAATAGCGCCTATGCCCGCCTGTGGTGTCGCATGATCGTTTCGCGAACGCAGGATGCGCTAGGATTTCAAACAGGCGTTATTAAATGTGCACTGAATATTACACCGAAATGTTTCGCAATCAGCACGTTGAGTGCTTAGCGAAGCAGTGAAAATTACAGTCGGGTAGCTCCATATTCATTTTTACGACCCCTCTCATCATCTTTTGTCACGTGAGATTGCCCGCTTACGCAATTCTGCAGCCAAGCTTTATGCGCCCGGGATATTTGTCCGTCTGTGGCCACAAACGCCTAATGCACTCTACGGAGCAGTGGAAGAACTGCTGTATATTGCGTCTCTCATAATCAGAACTGGTTTTGGGACGTAAAACCCCACAAAAACAAAAAACTGCTGTGTATTGAATCTTTGTTTATCAATAAAATGGAACCCCTGGCGTGCTTTGGGATGTATGAGAATTGAGAATTTCGTCACCGGTGCTGGGAGTTTCATCCCGAGTCATCACGCTCCAGTGGCACGGATGATGATGATGATGATGATGATGATGATGATGATGATGAACCTCTTTTATGGCGCTCACCCACTGAGGATCTTAACGACTAGGATGCACGCCCTTTTTCTTGCTTCCTTTATTTCATTGGGCTGCAAACCAACGCTTGCATAACGTGAATTGTGCTTTCTACCACCCTCGAGCTCGGAGAATTTTATCGGCGTTAGCGGGGGCCTCCGGCTAACAGCCAACACTAAAATTATTCTAATAAAAACGTCGTACATCCCACGCGTTTTGATAAACGACGGCCCGCGTTGCCCTCAGGAAAGTGTATTCCAGCAATGCATTTGTGTTCAGACGTGAAGCCGACCGTAAAGGATGGACGTGACTCGTTCTCCGGTTACGGCCAAGAAGAAGAAGATCTTTATTCACAGTAAGCATATTTCACAGCTCACTGCAGAGGCAGGGGCTAAAGGCAATCAAGCCTGACAAAGACCCCTATCCCTCCGCAGT